>PVKU01000542.1:0-58479 GCA_004027475.1 Anoura caudifer
GAGCGATGTCCCAGCTCCCTCCCCTGAGACTTACGGCCAGCCCTGGCCCGGTTTCTCGGCCCCCGCCCTGGTCTCCGCACCGCCGGAGTACTCTCCTTACCGTCCGGTTTTTCAACGTCCACTGCAATTTTCGATAATCTGTTTTCAAATATGCTGTGTTTCTGATGTCTGTTTGCTGTGCTGCTTTGAAAAATGTCCCAGTTTAAGACCTATGTGTGGGAGGCAGAGATGTACGTCCTCTTACCATGCCGCCATCTTACACCCCCCAATTTTATACTTTCCAAGTGTATTTTTAATGTTTGCATATCAAAGTCTAATCTGGCTATTTCAGGTACAGTAACTGCTACTTACTCTAGCACTTACTGAGACATAAGTGTTCCAAAAACTAACTCTACAATTCATGCTGTTGTGAGTTTGTTAAATGTTTGTTAAGTAGAGCCCTGGGTGTTGGATTGGGAGACATGGTTCAATAAAAGATCACAAGGGAATTGAAATAGAGTTTGTTACTTATGGGTACTGGAAGAGTTTTCACATTATACCTTGAGAGGCCACTTGGGTAGGTCAGTTAAGGGCACAATCCAGGAGCACAGTAGCATCTCTGGGATGCAAGCTTTTATTAGGGTCCACAGGTGGAGTGCTTTGGGGTTCCAGGGCTAAGGCCAGATTGGCAATGTAAACCAAAAAGAGTGCAGTTTTAGTAAGCTTAGATGGGGAGCCTTATCTGAAGGCATACAAGGGTAAGGCCTCAGGAAATGAGAAGGGAAATGTTTATCACAGTGGAGGTTGGGGTGTCATGTCAGAAACTTACATTTACTTGTGACTGTGTAAGTCTGTTTTCTAAAGCATTCACTTACATGAGGGGCTAATGTCAGGCCCTAGGCCCTTGCAGGCCACTTGGCCACACAAAATAAATGCCAAGGCAGCAACATTATTGGAGCAGTTTAACTAAATTCTCAGCACACACAATGAAGACCACAGAGCTTATAAGAAATAAGAAGTTAGAGACACAGCACTCAAAAACTTCTTCAGTGACACATAAGAAAAAAATAGGAATCAATAAAAAATGGTAGCATAGTTTTATACATTTTAAATGTTTAAAAAGTATAGAAATAATTCAGTATGACACTCTACCTTGACAGGGATCTTCAATATACTTTTGTCAGTCTTAAACAAAAAGTCAGCTAGATATTCCTTCAACAAAAAAAAGGCTTTATTCAGGTAAAAGAGAGAATTGCAATCTAGAGTGTGGTGAGTCATGAGGAGCCACATTCAAATCCACCAGCACAAAGGAGAGGAAGTTTTGTGGGGGTTTTGTTTGTTTGTGTTTTGTTTGTTTGTTTGTTTGTTTGTTTCTTAATAGAAAGGAAAAGGATGTTAGGAAGGCTGTTATAATCAGAGTTCTTCCCACAGGTCCTTGTAATCAACACCTGCATAACAGCTCCTTCTATAGGTCAACTTGATTCCAGTCTTGATTGAAGGGGGCCTCAGAAGGGTGTGGCCTGAGGTGCTGTGAAGTGGTGAAGAAAGGGTTCTCTGAAATCAGTTGGAGTGTTGTAATGTCAGCCTCAATAGATATGTTTCATAACACTACATAAAATGACATAACAGGCAGCTATTTGAAGTATGCATTTTGTATATTCCTATGTCTTGGTTCAGCAGGTTGCAGTTTTCTGTCTCAAAAATTTTCTCACTGATAAAATTGCACATAAGCAACTGTGAAATTTGCTCAAATTATTCATTAATATGTCAATCTCATTGGAATAAATTTGTATTTTCAAAGCATGCACTACAACAGGGTCTATCATGGTGTCACTTCAACTCTGAGTGGCAAACATGAAGAAATACAAAAGCCTGTTTTCCAACTTGTATTGTAGATCAGAGACTAGGCCTGGTGCTGTCAGGCCAAATGGTTTCATATCAAATGCATGGCACCTATGAGAAAACTCTCTCCACACTTTCTCAGGCATCACTAACAGATCCCAGTACTCTTTCTGCTTGGGTCTAACTTGACCTCAGGGTCTTTCTAAAGACTGCCATTCAATTGAAATTCACATCAAGAGATAGAAAACTGCTTTGTTATTATTAATAGTGGGAAAAAAGCATGGATTCTGAAGTCATTTAGACTGGTTCAAATCTTGGCTCTTAGCTCTTACTCCTAATTTGTAAGTCTTGAAGAGTTACCTAACTCTCTTGGCCTCTGTTCTCCAAAACATAAAACTGAATTAATAATGCATATTTCAAATGGTTATTGTGAGAATGAAATAAGACCATATAGACACAGTACCTAATATAGCATCAACAACTGCCTGTCATGAGTGGTTTCCTTAACCTCTTGGCCAAGCAAAGAAGTAAAGAAATATGCGTAAATCTAGTTTGAGCCTTGATTGGGGGTAGACTGCAAGCTGGAGGTATGTCAGGAAACTCAAAAATCAAAATGACCATCTTTCATTCAGGTGTGCATGATTTCCATGCCCTGTGCCTGAAGACAGGCAAATTTGAGCAGAATGTTACAAACCACAGATATGTAGTACATGTATGTAAGATGTGTTTTAAAGCTAAACCCAAAGATAAAGAGGCCAATGAAAAATGTTTCATTCCTCTCTCCCTAAAAGTTTTTTGCTTCTCTCTCTCTAAAAGTGCTTTGTTCTTCTCTCTCGGTTATTCTCTTGATGATTTGTGATATGAACTCAGGCATGCTGGACTAAAAAGAGCTCCAATCCACAGTAATTTATTCATGATATCACAAAAAAAAAAATGAAACACAGAAAGCAGGGAAACTCTTATTTGTCCTATTCAAAAATAATAAAATAGTTGACATTAAAATAATTTTAAAAGACACTTTTGAAAGTCAATCTGTATATTTCTTTCAACTGGCAAAATAGAGACCATTGAAAAACTGATTACAATCTGGTAACAAAAGTGGGGATGTACTCTAGGATGTAAGTTTCCCAGCTATAATTTTTCCTATCAAAGGTACCATATTGTAAAGCTTTAGTTTTCATTTTAGAGGCAAAGACCTGATTTTTTCTCCTTTTTGTATTATAATCTTCAGACAAGAAGATTCATGTCCATAAACACGAACAACAATAAAGCTGCCCAGGGCAGATGAACCAGGAATGTGGCAGGGGTGGTGTTGTTCCTGCCATGGCTATGTCGCTTACATGATCCCTACTGGAAGCTGCTCATGGGCTGAGACATTATTTCAATTTGGAGCAACTGCATACCAGTGAGGATTCATGTCCTGGTATAAAAATGGAAGTGCTGAGCTAAAGTCAAATAAAAGTCAGAGCTCCAGGAAAGCAGAAGAGAAAATTATTTCTGCTCCAACCCCTTGCTAAGAATGCACAAATTCATTGCAAATTTAACCTGATTTTAGACTGAATAGGGTGTCAAGTATGTTCACATTTGGTAAGAATATAGTACTGAGGTAGAAATTTTACATTATTAGTATTTTTGTTATTTTACCATAAAATTGCTGATCTTCCATTAATCTAGGCAACTTTATTAGAGGGGAGAAAGAGAACATAGTATCACTTTTTTTTTCAGCCGAACAAAAAATTGTGCCTTGGGTATTTAATGACATAGAGAAGATGCATTCTAATCTATTAAGCCAACAGTACTTTCAGAAGATGGACTAAAACCATACTCCCTCCTCTGAACAGTTAAAAGGCAAAAATTCAGCTGGGAGCTGAGGTGTTTTTATAATAAATCTCCAGGAGTCCACTAGTTAAATATCCTAGTGACTCCTCAAGAGTCCTTATTTTCATGTGTGAATGGCAACAGGTCTGATGAACAGCTTCAGAGAGCCTCGTGTTGTGTCAAGGTGGCACCAGTGTCCAATGAAATTGACTTCCTGCAGGAAGATGCCATTGAATGTGGAATTATCTAGACCACCAGCCTAAACCCAGTTGACTTGCCATCTGCTCCATAGTGAAACTGGCACAGTCTCTAAGAGAAAACATACTGCCATCCTAAATAATGACCTTTGGGATGAAAAGTCAATTGACCATGGTAAGTTACATTGATTAGTTGTTGATGTTAAAATCAACGTTGCAAGCCAAAAAAGAAACAAATAATTGTAATACATTAGTTCATCCTGAGTTTTTCTTTGCAATCTGAATTTTTATGCTGACAATGATTTTAGGTTATTCACTAAGGAGCTATATTTTTAGAATTCACATTTATAGTAAAATACCTATATCAATAGATAAAAATCAGGTTTATGAACTCAGTAATTACATGCTTCCAGGCCTTGAGAGAGAATGCTAATTTAGTAGTTTTCTATACATACATGCACACACAGAGACACACATACACATATTTGTGCTTATACTTACCATATTATGACGTGTCTGAACATTTTAAGACATTGACCTAATAAGCAATCATCCCTCTGCTAAGGGAAAATGACCTCTGTAGCTATGCCCATTAACTTGCATCAGTGTACTCCTCTTATACCTTTCCCTTTGAAGGGATTCGCCATGTCTGCCTGGCATTGCACCAGGAACACAGAATAAACTCAGTGATTTTCTTTTTTTATTTAATATTACATAAAATAATCTTCATGAACTTCTAAGACTGTAACTTAATGATATCAGGATTCTACAGCCACCAAAGCTGCATTGTTCTTGTGTTCCTTAACCACCTCTCCATGATGTGTCGCTGCATTAAGTTGATCTCTGGTTTATCAGGTATCATTAGTTTATAGTTATTCTTACATTATAGCTTAAGTCTAGAAGCCCAATTTACAGTTGTTACACAGAAAAGATCAGGTTTTCTTTGCACTGTACTACGTTTAAATTTTGTCATATTGGAATAGGAATTACTATATATATTACCTGAATGTCATCAACAATCTGAAACCTTTTCCCTTTCAAAGGTGATTTTAGTTTGGGGAAAAGCCAGAAGTCACAGGGTGCTTAATCTGGGCTGTAGAGGCACTGAGTCACCTGGGTGATTTGATGTTTTGCCAAAAAACTCTGTACTGCAGATGATGTATGAGTGGGCATATTGTTCTGGTGAAGCTGCCAGTCACCAGTTGCCCATAGATGCAGCCTTCTGAATCATCTGAATAGTTTCCACAGAGGAATGTTCAAGCTTAATGAAAAATTTGATGCAGATTCATTGCTCTATTAACTCAGTCATTTTGAATGTCACAGCCACACAGTACACATGTTCACTCAACGCCATCTACCACCCTCACTGACCAGTACAGTGAAGTCATTGTTTACACATGTGCATTCCAGTCCACTCTCCTTGGCTGCCAGTTTGCACTGATGCTGCACAAATTGTTCTCATTCAAGAACCATCAATGAGATTCAAGAAAATGTTGTGGGGCAGCTGATGGCTACTGGGAGAATTGTGTGGGGTCCTAAAGTTCCTTCTTTGAAGGGGACTGAGGCATCATTGTCCTATGTACAGTGTTTCTTGTATCTTGTATCTTCTTCAATAAATGTGTCTATTTTTCATGTTACATGGCTGGATACCTTCCGGACAAACTATATATGTGTGCATATATGTGTATATGTATGTATATATGAGACACATACAGACACGGACAATAGTATGGTGATAAGTAGAGGGAAAAGGCAGGTTGGGGATGTGGAAGAGGACAGAGGAAGGATGGAAAGAGACTTCACTTTGGTGACTGGCAACCAATGCACTGTGAATATGTTTTATTGAGTTATACACTTGAAACCTGTATAGTTTTATTAACCAATGACACCCAAGTAAATTCAATTGAAATCTTTATCATATTTGTTTAAAGATTGTTGTAATGAATCTATGTTTAATCTAAATGAGAGGTGAACCCATGTTCAAGGTAGGAGGCAGTTCTACTTTATAAAAGTAGCAGAGAGACAGAAAACAAATCTAAATAGCCTTTGGTCAGACACAGGCAGGTGCAAAAATAAACCCCACAGTGAGAGAGCTATAATGATGAGATATGTTATAGACTTGTTGGCTTCAAGGCCGTTAATTGTGGAGAACAATGAGAGCAATTAGAGTTGACATTGATAGACCCTCATACTCAGCACTCTAGGTGCAGGAATCCTCTCTGCCAGCTGCTTTTCAAACAGAACCCTTAACTATTTGTATAAAATGTCTGGCTCCTTAAAGAGCAAAGGTATCCAAATTAAATCTAAGCAAGGAGGCTGAGTTAATTCTGGATTAAAGTTTTCCTCTAGGCCAGAAGGCAAATGGCATTTGGAAAATAATTGTAAGATCATTCTTGGAAACCCTTCTGCATATTTTCTTTACATATAATCAGAAAGAAATTTATAAAACTTAAGGGAGGCAAACTGCGTTGGCAATTTATTAAATTGCTCTTTTGTTTTTATCATTGTCTTTGAAATTTGTTCTTGCCATCCATGGATTGCAAAATATAAATAATTGTTTTCTATTTCTTTTTATTGCAGAAGATTTTGCAAATGCATATTTGGAATATTTGTGTATGTATAATATAGATATGCTATGGAATGAAGGCAAAACAAAGCAGAAAACACCCCTGGTGGTTGCTGAAGTCATGCACTGTATTTCAGTTTAAGCATTACTCTGAAGACAATGTGAAATATTTGACACACTGAAAAAATATTTTAGTAATTCTGATTCTTAAACATGTAAGAACTATCTATTACAAAGAAAATATTAAAAATAAAATAAAATAATCCTAAGAATTACTTCATTTTGTTTTTTGCTTAGTAAGATTCCTCACCTAAAACAAATCATATTGTATACATGGTTAAAAGATGATTTTCATTGGTTTTAAATGTGCTTTCTCTTTATTAATATTTTTAAAAGTTCGATCTGTCTTACTATTTGTCAAATTCTTTTGAGTATGTGAAAATTTCCTTACATCCTCCTATTTTTATGTGCTCCTGTTTTATTACATAAAATCCAGTTTAAAGGTATTAGTTGACATTTCTTTGATAGTGCTTGGGACAAAGTACATAATGATGCAAATTCTTTAGGACAACTTGATCTCTGCTTCACAATAAAACTGATGTATGTGCAATTGGTCTCTAGCTTATCATGCAAATACAGCCCAAGTCAATCCAAATTATTGCAACTTCCAGATAACATTAAAGTGATACCAAGACAAGAAGCAATATTTTTGCTCAGCATACGTCTCTCTCACAGCCACTTACATATGCGCTCCAAGACAGCAGCACGGAGAAAACCTCTGATCTGCGCCGGGGCAGGAGCCCCATACCTTCCCCACTTCTCCCAGTTTCTATTACAGATGCTGCTTTAGGTTAGGCTGCATAGTTTTTAATGTCAGTAATAGAAACACAATAGGAGTTTACTACTTTCTTGTACTAAGGAAGCCTTCTTAGACTGTATCTTTCTGTTCCTAGGAAGATAACAGCATGTTAGTGGTATCACATGTGAATTTCACGTCCAAAGATGGGGAAGAACAAAGGCAAAAAGGAAATTTCTGCCAGAAAAATTGAGAGAAATATTTTGTTCACTAAAAATAAACTTTTGCTTAGAGATATGTTGCATGCTATATTAACCCCTTTCACTAGAATATGTATGAAAATGCTTATTAATATAACCCAATGTGATTTCCTAGAACTTGACAGATCTATTTATTCTTTCCCTTATCTTGATTTATCAAAATTATGTGGGGCCTGTAGATGTCTAAAGTATGTATTTATGTATTTATGCTTTTGTGACATAAGATGAAAGTCAGTTCATTCCCAAATAACAGATCAAATCTTCTTAAGCATATTTTCCATTCCTCATGTAACACTTAAGCTGAGAGACTGGAACTGTAAGAAGAGGCACCATGGGCACTGGCTCACTCACTACCCAGTGATCTGATTGGATTGTTCAAATAAATACCACTCCTCAGTGCTACCTGAAGAGGTAAAATTCCTTTGAATTAAGTGCCTTCACAAACAAATGCATTCTTTTTTCCCCCTGCTTAATGCTAAAGCTTGAAATTTTAAAAATGTCAGAATACATCTGTTTGTAACTTCAAAGACTTAGAGGGGGGATAAGATGCTCTAAAAATGCATCCAAATCTAGGGGTTTGCTGTAACACAATTTCCTTGAGAGATGTCTTAAGAATCTGAGTTTACATGGAGAAACTCCAGAGGACAAAGTAAAAACTATTTGTTTTTATCTGCCTATATCAGTTACAAGAATACCCAAGATGTATTGATCTAGCTAGAATCTCAAAGTTGTCTTTGACAACAGTACTCTTTCATTTCATCCAAATATACCAGTGGAAAAATAAGCAACTATTTATGTCAATATATTTCTTAGTGAAAGAAAGAATTTAGAGCTATTATATTACACAAATAATTAACCTAGCCACCCAAGAAGGCAACTATGGAAATTTTGTAATAAAGGGCTATTTTATGCATATCTTTCAACCCAATTATATGATTAGAAGTTGATACCATTAAATATAAAGGAGATTTATAACTCAATAATACACTAAAATACTGAAGTACACTGCCTGAACTTCTGGTGTCCTCGGAACGCTTAATTGTTGAGGTTTTAATGTGCAGCTGACTGTGAATTCACTGTAAGTACTTATCCATTGTATCAATTTTGAAAAGTCGGGAAATATGTCATTTGTGAATTAGAGACAAGTGGACACAAGCTTATATCTTTACAGAAGCATCAATTTTATCATGCACAGCTGTGAAATTAAGTTGGGTGCATTTAATTAGGTTATTTGCACCATGTTGTTGAACCAAATGGATGCTCATTTTAACATTTCACTTTATTATTTTTTTTTAGATCTGTATAGATGTCTGGGCTAAATCAAGTGTGTAGCATGCAGAGCAGACCTGACACTTTAAAATGTAAATTTTTACTGCTTACTCAAGAATGACTCTATTAATCTAGAGCTAACATAAAGTTGATATTTGTCATTTGGACTGGGATAAAATTTGTGTCTATTTCCTTAATATAACTTATAAAATGTCAAAATGTGCAGAAGGTGATTATTACTGTGCTTAATTAGACACATTTTTACCATATTTTTCTTGCTTCTATGCTTTAAAAAAAAACAACATTCTAATGTGTGTGAATAAAGGGACATAGTGGCAGCCTTCACTGTCTATCTAGTATCCATCTCTCACTGCTTTCTTTTCTTTTGTAGCACTCCAAGTTTGCTCATGTATCTACTTCTTCCCCAGGTGACTGAGCGGAAGCTGATGTAGCCACCAGAACCTGATCTATCTAAGCCAATAAATGTATGGCATTGCCTTCGTGAAATATTATTCATCCAGAGGTGGGCATATGAACTAAATTTGCCCAATTATAATCCATAATTGGGGAAGAGATTTCTCTGTATTTCACAAGATGTGAGCAAAGGACAAGGATTCGCCTAGGTGTCCATAATCCTGGGACTGTCAGGGTCCAAATCAAGGGAAAACTGACAGGTAAAGTATAACAGAAATTTTTAAAACTGGGTACTTGACATCACTGAGCTATCGAATCTATCAGTCTTGGAATCTTTTGGGGTTCTGTGGAACCTTATTTAATTTTGAGTTTCTTATTATGTGCGATAAATCTTCATTTGTTTTGGTTAGTTTGTCATTTATTTTAAGCAAAGAAACTGTTTCCTTTAAAACACAATAACATTAATGGGTGCTTATTATCATATGAGAATATACTGAAAATAAATAAAAGAAAATAAAAAGATATATAAAAACAGCAGTACTTGGGAATGTTACTGCTGACATTAATGTGTTAATATTTTATTTAGTTGTTTATTGCATATATAGGTTATATATTTTGTAAATGTGATTTATTATTTTTAAATGGCAATTTCTTTTTTAAGTGTATTTTATTGATTATGCTATTACAATTGTCCCATTTTTTGCTCCTTCTTATTCCCCTCCACCACCATCCCACCAACATTGCCCCCCTTAGTTCATATCTATGGATCGTACATACAAGTTTTTTGGCTTCTCCATTTCCTATACTATTCTTAACCTTTCCCTATCTATCTTCTACCTACAATTTATGGTTCTTATTCCCTGTACCTTTTCCCCCATTCTCCATCCTCTGACTCCCTGCTGATAACCCTCCACATAATCTCCATTTCTATGATTCTATTCCTGTTCTCATTGTTTGCTTAGTTCCTTTTTGTTTTTTTTAGGTTCAGTTGTTGATAGTTGTGAGTTTGTTGTCATTTTGCTGTTCATATTTTTGATATCTCTTTTTTCATAGATAAGTCCCTTTAACATCTCATATAATAAGGGGTTGGTGATGATGAACTCCTTCAGCTTGACCTTATCTGGGAAGCACTTTATCTGCCCTTCCATTCTAAACAATAGCTTTGCTGGATAGAGCAATCTTGAATGTAAATCCTTGCCTCTCATGACTTTGAATACTTCTTTCCAGCCCCTTCTTGCCTACAAGGTTTCTTTTGAGAAATCAGCTGATAGTCTATGGGCACTCTTTTGTAGATAACTGTCTTCTTTTCTCTTGCTGCATTTAAGATTCTCTCCTTATCTTTAATCTCGGGTAATGTAATTATGATGTGCCTTGGTGTGTGCTTCCTTCGGTCTAATTTCTTTGTGGCTCTCTGAGCTTCCTGGACTTCCTGGAAGTGATTTTAAAAACTATATTTTAATATGTTCATCATTAATTTTACTGCTTCTTATGTCTTTTATCCATTTTTCTGATGAGAACTTTAATGTTTTTCTTTTTGATTTGCAGGTTTTTAAAATAACCTGAAAATATGTATGCATCAAATATTTATTAATCTTTGACTATATGTTAGACATTTATTTGTCCTGGGGATACAATAGTAAATGAAAACAGGTACATTGAGCTTAGATGTAGAGAAGATACATATTTATAAAATAAATGCATTGTCTTAAGCTAGCTCTTATGAACAAAAGATACACGATGTTAAAAGGGATTCTGAGGAAACACAGCCTACTGATCAGCCATGGAAAGTTTAGGTGAAGTAGCCAGAGAAGCATGGTTTGAAGAATGTGGGTAGGCAAGAGTATCTCCAAATCTCTGTGATTGGAAGGCCTGTGGGACTTCTGAGCAAGTGAAACAAGGTCCTATGATTAGCACAAGGAAAAAGAGAATGCTATGCAAGTGAAAGCAAGCAGGGTTTGATCATGCAGGGCTTGATCATTAAAAAACCACTACATTTTGAGATTATAGGTGGGTGCAGGAATTAGATCATGTCTTTTAAATAAAGATTCTGGCATCATTGTTAAAGTATTGGAAGAAGGACAGTACAGGTGGGAAAGAAACTGAAGATAAAATGAAACTGGATTGGATAAATAATTGGGTATTAAAATTAGTTCTAAATTGGTGGAAGGGGATTACTGATAACTCCTAGGTCATGAATTAAGAAAAGAAAAAATGGTGTATTTTTTTAATAGCCAACTGTATCAGCTTTTTTCTTTTTATTCTTTTACTTCTATCCCCAAACATATATACTTCTTATATGTTATTTTTATTTATTAAATCTTAAACTTTTAATATGTCTTAAAATTACTCAGGTTTATAGAAAGAAGTAAGACAGTCTTACAAAAATAAAATTTATAGTTGTTTTATTTGATTATACTAATTATAGAAGATATCAATATTATCAGCATATGAAAAAGTGATTAAATTATTAACACAATCTTTTACCTAAAATATTACTTTCATGGTGTTTCTAATCTATTATGAATTTTTTTAGAATATTAAGTCTTGTAATATGTTCTTTTTTATGTTATTTTCACTTGATGTTGTGAATTCCCATATAATTACTTTTCAAAATGTGGTCTGTATTAGTAGTATATTCCACTGTAAGGCTGTATCTTCAATTATTACTTTGTTTAGTCAATGCCATTATAAATAACATTGCATTGGATATTATTAAGCAACAATATTTCAACAATCCTTTTGAATATATTTGTGGAGTTACTGAGGCAAGCAGAGTTTCATGTCTCCAGCATAAAATGCTGATTTGTATGTCTTAAAATACAGATTTTTATTCTTTATTCATAAGGGATTTGGTAATATACAAAGACATGCCCTTAATATTTAGCAGTTAGACTAATGTAAAGCTTAAGTGTATTTTTTGAATTTAAACATTATAGAAAGTCAAAGGCTTATATATCTCTTTTCCTTAAATCCAACATGCAACTTGATGGTGAACATATTGATCATGAAATGATTCTTCTGTTTATTTTTCTGTCTTAGTTTGATGTAGTTACCACAAAAAAGTACCACAAACTGAGTAGCTTAACCCACAGAAAAGTATTTTCTTAAAGCCTAGAGACTAGAAGACCAAGATCAAGGTACTAGCAGGGTAGGTTTCATTCTGAACCTTTTCCTTTGCTTATAAGTGGTTGATATCTCAGAGTATGCTCACCTGGCCTTTCCTTGATGTGTGCGTGTGGAAAGGGAGTGAGCTCTCAGGTATCTATTCTTATAAGGGCACAAGTCTCATCAGATCAGGATCCCACCAAGATGACCTCATTTAACCCTAGTTACTTCCTTAGAGGACCCATCTCCAAATACAGCTGCACTGGGGGTTAGCTCAACATATTTGAGAAAGTTAGGCACAAACACCAGTCAAATGGTTTCCCCATATTGTCTGTACAGATATGCTCTACTACCACACAGACATAGAAAACTGACAGAAATTCATTGGTAATAAATAAAAATAGAATGGATAAATAAAAATAAACTAACAGAAAAGCAAACCTGTAGTTGCTCTTCTTAATGATTCTACTGTTTCTGTAAACAGATTTTAATTTTTTTCTCTCCAAAGTTAAAGTTGTATACTCTATGTGGTGTTTTTACATGCAAACAAAATTTTGCTTTAAATATGATGTTGGCTGTTGATTTGCCTCAATTGTTCTTGATGATGTTAACAACATATATTGAGCAAGGTACGTATAGAATTTGAATTCATCCCTTCATTCTGCTGATAGTTTTGGATATCTAGTACATGCAGGCACTGTTGTAGTGAAGCAGACATATAATATACAAACATAAAATATGACTTTCCATTGACATATATAAAGGAAATAAAGCACAGCTGGGAAGGAACTTGACATGAAAACAAAAGATAACCATTTTCCACAGGAAAGTCAGGAAGGCTTCTCTAAAGAATGTTACTTGAGAAAAATTTGAATGAAGTAAGGAGGCAAAATTACATGAAAATGTAATGGGAAGTGTTTTCAGGTAGGAGGACATCAAGTACAAAGGCCCTGATATGGGGTACCAATATTTTGGGTCTTAGAAGCAGCTGGAGGAGAATGAGATGGAAAATAGTTAAGAGATGAAATCAGGGGGATAATTTGAGGCCAGATCATGTAACACCATCTAGAACACAGTAAAGACTGAAATTTATTGTAGGTATGTGGAAAGCCATTGAACCATTTTGAGCAGAGGAATGATGTGATACGCTTTACTTTTAAAAAAGATATGTCTGGCTGACGTGTGGATTTGGAATAAATGGTAAATTTTTTTAAAAAGATTTTATTTATTTATTTTTAGAGAGGGGAAGGGAGGAAGAAAGAGAGAGAAACATCAATATGTGGTTGCCTCCAGCCAGGGACCTGGCCTGCAACCTAGGCATGTGTCCTGACTGGGAATTGAACCAATGATCCCTTGGTTCACAGTCTGCTGCTCAATCCACTGAGTCACACAGGCCAGGCCTAAATGGTAAATGTTTAAAATTGCCTTTACACTAAGACTATTACTTTTCAAAAATATAATAATGTGATTAATTGTACTAATTTATTCTCTGATATTAAAACCATTTGTGCATTCCTAGAGTTGACTGTTCTTAATTATATAAGATATCACATACAGTTGATTTCTTATAGTATTATTATTTTTCTGACATTTACATTTACATTAATGAATACATTTCTCTTCTAAGCTTTATCAGGAAATTGAGAGAAATTGAGATAGGTGGTGTTAAAATACAATTTAAAGTGAGTATCTTATTAATATGTATTTTAATGTTTCAATTATTTGTGCCTGAAACATACATAAAAATGATCCGAAAAGAGCTGGCAAATATAATGAGACATTTGGATTAGCAAATTATACTTTTTAAATGACACTTATAATCAGTATTCACCTTTAGCTGCTAGATGGGAAGTGAGAAGTTAATATAGCATCTGAAAGAGTACAAAGGTTTGGTGAGACAGCACTTCTCTACTTAGATATTTTCATTCTTTAATAGAACAAAGAAATAATAAGTAAATGAATTGATGGATTGATGGATGGGTGGATAAATAAATCATCACCTTATGCACTGTATTTTTCAAGATATGGAATTCCCTTCACTAACATTTTATTAAAAACTCACCACAATTTTTGCAATAAGTACTCTAAGAAGTGAGCTATTCCAACATTTTAACAGAGGCAATATATTAAAGTGATCAAGGACACCCAGAATGCCAGAGTACAAGTCTTATTTGTGCCTCTTATCACATGTATAATACCTGGTAAATAACCTCTTTGCTCTCTAGCTTTCTCATCTGGAGACAACTCATCTAAGATGGAGGTAATAAATATTTCATGATTTTATTGTGAACATTAAATGAGTAAGGCATTTAGAACAATGCCTGTAGAATAGTATGTATTCAATAAATATTTGCTTGCAGAGATGGTGGGGGTAGTATTAATTGTGCAGAATTGAACTAGATTCAGATTTGGAAGTTGTCTCATGGTAAGTAGTGTTCTTTCCATAAATAAAGATGGTAAAATACAATCCCAAAAGACATGCTAAATAATTTGCTACATCAGCTCAATGTTCTCATATAAAAGAGTAATAATGAATGCTTGGCATTCAACACAATAACTAGCACATAAGTGCCATGGTTATTACAAGTGAATTTAGCTAAATTAAGGACTTCATTATTTTAAGGCTAAATCATTTGCACAAATATAGCATGTTGTTAGAGAGGCAGTAGAATGTGAACACTAGCCAGAGATTTGCTGCTTGTTTCTTCTATTGGCTATAGGCAGTTCTTTTCAAAGCATAGCTTGCTGTGTCATATGAAAAGACATTCAACCCAGTTTTCCTCTGTGCGTCCATATGGAGAATGGTGTTTTGCAGTGTTACTCATCTGATCAGGAAACTGTAATTTTCAGAGCTTGGAGATGCCTATGCTATTTGGCCAGGGTTGTTTGTAACTCCCCTACGTTCATCAGTAGGCATGGCAATATGGGGTTCTGCATTCAGTGGCACCTGTGTATTCAAAAGCTTTTGCTCTCCTATGCTCTGAGTTTGCTCAGCTTGGAAGCTTGACCAGGCTCTAAAAGTCATATACCAGCTGGGTGGGAGGAGAAGATAAAATTGGGCCAGAAAATGTCATCCCAGACCACCTGAATATGTATTTCTAAATGCATCAACTGACCTGAAAATGTTCTACCTAACATGAATGAATGTATAATACCACAGAATTTCTTTTCATAGAGTATAATGTTAAATACAAGTGTGTGAGTAGTTAGTCCTGTTTATGCTCTCATTTCAAACATTTGACAGTGATAATTATAGAACTTGACATTGGCAAGTTTTTCCCACAATAATAATATCTGTGTGTATATATGTGTGTGGACAAATAATAGATAGCCATTTTGCTGAACATTTAGTCTTCTAGATGTTTGCCTTTTTTGGTCAGCATTTCAAATTGAATCTTTTTCAATTTTATTTTTTTGCTGCTAAGATATCTGCTGTTTTGGTCAGCATTTTACAATGTAGTCTTGGAGAAAACACATTAACTTTACTACTATATACCCTGTTAAAGTGAATGAATGTATTTTATTTAAATTAATAAAAGAAGAAGCTTAAACAGGGAAAGGTTGAAGGCTTGGGATTGTTTTAGGAGTTACAGAACCTAGCATTTCTTAAAATTCATATCTTCATGAAACGCCCCTATAATATCTTCCCATTACTCATTCTCTCTGTGGAACAAGAATTTATTCAATTAACCTTCTGGCAAACATAAAATCTGCCTCAACTACTTAGTGAGTTGTTTTTAAATTTAGTTATTCCTCATGCTCATTTAAATGTCTTTTGTTAAAACAGGTTTAATCATGAGGAAATTGGGTGAACTTATGACTAAAACTCTTTAGAGAATAGTCTTAAAAGTCTGGCATCGTATTTCCCAAGCAGTCTTTCTGTCTTGGAAAATGATTTATTAACCACAGTTCAGCTGCATTTTGCTTTTGTTGTCAATGACAAAAGGCATATTTAAGCATGTTAAATTGGCTTAACAGAGTGGACAGAAATGATGGTTTACTGTTGCAGAATTTGCTGCCAGTGCATATTTCTTCTTTGTGTTTCACATAAGGAATGGTTCATCTGACCTCAAAGAAAAGAAACATATGCTCCCCTAGATAAGGTTCTAGAGATGAATGCGTCTGTCTGCTATATAGCCTTTATTGGTCACAGAGAAGGAGGAAAAAAAGGAGGGTGGAAAATAAGCAGAAAATGAGACTCACTGAAAGCTCGATTCCAATGGGAAAGAGTGAAGTAAAGCAGAGAAATGACACATAAAATGGAAAGGAAGTGGGGTGAGTGGATAGGGAATGCAAAATATGCGCAGGTATATTGGCAGTCAGCAGTCTCTCTGGGCTCATATATGTTATTTGTCCCTTAGTCAATGATTCTGGAATGTTAAATAGTCAATGTGCCTGGTCTAATGAATTAGGTGGTTAAAAATAAATAAATAATCTCAATTTGGGACCTAAGACCCATCAATTATATAATTCCAATAGGCACAACCATCATCCAAATTCTGTTTTGGGCTATGTCTTTATTCAGTGAATGAATTAAGACTGCAGAGTTCTTGGCCCAGCTTGATGTTCATGTAACTGGAAGCTGAACATGTTTTCCCTTTTTTCTTATCTTCAGGAAACTTTGGGATGGCTGAATTCAAGTTCCACAACTGTTTTGCTCTCTATGACACTGTCTTATTTTGTGCATGCATCTCTTACTCACTATGCTTTTCCCATTTACATCCACTCTATTCAATTTCCTAAACTGGTTATATTTTATTTTGTTAGAAACACTTACTATCCCAGGCAAATCTTCCTTGATCTTCTAACATCACTTAATTTATTGAGTACCACTTTATTCTTATACATGATCATATTATTTTCAAGACACTTCATTTACATGATTCTCTTTCTACTTTTCTGATCATTTCATGTTTCCTCTCTCTCAACATGGTTTCAAACCAATCATGGTCAGTGAGAAAACTGTTATTGGTCAAATAAATCTGGAAACTATTAATACTATGAATTGTAACTTCTTGATGATTTACTATAGCATATTAGATTATTTTTCAAGTCCTAGGACAAAGAAACCTGTTTGTAACTAATTCAACATTTAGGTCTATTTTAAACTCTCTTTTCAGCTTCCTGTTTGTTGCTATGCTTTAAATGATCACATGTCTGCAGATAACTCTATAAAATGGGCACCGGTTTCCATCTCAAGCATTAGTCCAATAGTTCCAGTTACCTATTTGATACCTTGGTCTGAATATTATGCCAGAACTCAAATTTAATGTTAATGCACCTTATTTCTCTCCTTAATGAAAATATTTATCAATTCGTTTCAATGAGCCAGGAACTGTTAAATGCTAAGGGTAGAGTGACATACTGGGCTTTGTTTCCATGGTGAAGCCTAGTAAACACAAAGTGGATTGGGCGTGGGGATAGATGAGGACAACATGGAAGACTGAGAGCTAAACTGAGATCAGACCATGACTACTATTGAGTGTCATGCTATGAAGTTGTTTTTTATTTAATCTTTATAGGCACTTTGTTTAGATGACCAGCTATCTGAGATGGCAAATTATGTACCCCAAAAGAGCATCTTACATCTCATCTCAAGCCAAACTTTTTGATAAAGAAAAGAAAAGGCTAGGTAAAGGGTTTGGGATTCCAGGAAAAGGTTAATCAGATAAAAGCTGCAGTCCAGTGATTTTCCTAGTATCCTTTAATCTGCTAAACAATGATTCTTTATCTGTGTCCTGGGCCGCAGGTATCACTTCCCTGGAGCACAATGGCTCAGATGTTGTACCATCTTGATTGCTTGCGATCCTCCTGAGGCACAGAGGTCAGATTGCTAGAAGGTCTCCTGGAGTCAGGGTAGGAGCAGTCATACATTCCAGTTCCTGGAACAATAGCTTTCCACATGCATTAATTACTAAGTCTATTAACTATAACTTAAAGCTAAAAATTCTTAACTTCTTGAGCTCTCCCATCACTACCTGTTTTCCTAAGTCTCCCACTTGCTTCCTTTCAGCCTGCTTTTGAATTCATATCAGTGCCTAGTCTGGGCCAGACATTCACTTAGATACCTTTCCTATATGTTATTGCATTAAGTGTGTTTTTATTCTGATGCTTTGACACCTGGGGCTTTTCTGACTCTGAAGGGACTGCCCCTCCCAGGGGTTGCCAATTCCTAGAGATCATAAACAATTCACTTTTCATAAGCAATAACAATCCAGAACCCATACCCCAACCACCACCTTTATTAGGCTCTTTCACTCACTACCCTACTGCCTTAACCACCTCAGGACCTGTCCAAGTAAAGACAGTTCCTATGCCCCAGAGCCTGCTACAATCTTTCATACTAGCCAATCCCAACCCTGATCACCCTGCTTTGACCATTCCTTTCCACATAAATAATAGTAAAGGCTCTTTCCCTTGTGTATTCCCCTTATTCCTTCTGCCACTTGACCAAAGCTGGTGCTTCCCAATGTGGCCATATGTGAGGTAATGCACCTGCTTTTGTTAGGAATTGTGAGTGACAAACTACCTTTTCAATGACAATCATCCCTGATCCCTAACAACAGAAGGTACCATTGAAAAATTTTAAGGCAAGCAATGATGATTTTTTTAAAAGGCCAATATGACTTTGGGATGAGGAGTATACTTCAAAACAAGGCAAGATTGTAGTTTGTGAAATCAGTTTCGATAAACCAATCAAATGATACCTTTATGGAATTTATCAGAATCTGCCTTATGCTGTTCTTTGATGTGAGTACTTTTCTATTTTATCTACTAAATCTGAAGTCTTTAAGGACAGCAACCATATTTTGTTTATTCTTGTATACCTGCCCATGCTTAACACATTTCTCTGCACCTACTGGATACTTCCTTAATGACTGCTTGATGATAAATAAACATGAATTTGTTACTGCTTAAAACATGTTGTAGAGCACATTTCCTCAGAGGACTAATAAGCCAAAAGAAATTTAAAAAGCAGCTAATGAGAACAAAGAGAAACAGAAAATTAGTGATGGGTGAAATGTGATTATAAAAAAGAAAATAAAATTTGATGAAAGAAATTGCTTATTTAGGAGACATATTACTCCAGAGGCCTGGTAATGTAATACAAAGACTTTCACTTCTAAGTCACAAACTTCAATCTTTCCATTACTATTTCAATTTAATTAAATTATTGGGTAAGCAGTCATTGTTCAACCTGCCATCCCTCTCCGAGCTTGCCCAGTCACAGTGCCCTGGGCCTGACACATTCTCCTATATGGAAGACAGGTGCTGAACTGTCACTGGACCCCATATTCTTCTTTCTGATCAGGAGGAAACTTCCTTGAGTTCTGGTAACATAGACAACTTCCTTGTATTGTTTATGTGTGTGTATCATGTGACACCTGGGCAGCCCACTGGTCGATCTGTCCCTCCACCCCAAGGCAAAGTGTCTTCAGCTGCATTTCAAGAGGGGTACTGCAGTTCACTGCCTTGTGTTGGCCATTGGGAAGGACCTGCTGGTCATGGAAACCTGTGCACAATGCAGATGCTGGTGTTGCTAGGTGTATTTTTTTCTCCTGTAAACAAAGCTTATTCCAACCAGCACTTTGTGTTTTGTGTCCCTTTTGGTCATTCTGAAGAGGAACATGGTGGGCCATGGTCTGTGGACCCCTCTTTCTAGAGGTTGGTGTTCTGATGATCTCTGCTGTTCTCATGGTGGGAATCTTCACTTGGGAATGGTCCCTGGACCTTCCTGCTTGACATAAACACCACAGCTTGTGAGAACTTGAACATGGAGCAAAGTAACCGAGCACAACAGTTGCAATGTGGTCACTGTTCAGTAACCATAGCTGAAGTAAAGCTCACTCCTGGGGTGCAGGAAATGGGTAAAAGTGAATGTGAAAATGATTATGGTTCCCTTTCCTGCCTGTAGAGAGTGTGAGGTTGAAGGAATGTTTTGAATATCCACTGGTTATTGTGTTGTTGAATGATAAGCTTTAATCTAAGAGTCTAGTTTCAGTAAACTTGGGGGAAGTCTTCTATGCTCTTGGCAAATGTTAAGAAAATACAATGCAGTGTCAATAGTTTATTGAACATTCACTGTGTTCCAAGTTGCATGTCATACCATATGAATCATCTCCATCAACCTATTATTATCTCCACTGAAAAGTGAAGGAAATTGAAGCTCACAGAGATTAAAGAACAGTTAGTTACTGGCAAAGTCTAGCTGATTTCAGTCTGCAGTCTTAAACTCTGCATTTAATGCTCCAGATTTTATTTCAAATAAGAGAAAATTATTGCTTTTCTCATGAGCTCAGGGATGCCTGGGAACTCTTCTGGCCTCAGCTGGGATTAAAACAGCTAAAAAGTCATTTACTTCAAATGTGTTTATTAAAAATTTTGCTATGCTAGTCAATATGTTAATAAAACTGGAAACAATAAGCTACCATCAGAAAATACTTTTATCTTTGGTTATATGTTCATCCAGATTAAAGATGTTATTTTCCTAATACCAGGAAAAATGTCTCAGATTTGCCCAACAAAAGCCAGGGTACCCTGAAAGCTCATGTTCTATAGTAGAGATTCATGAGTTAGGGTGTAATCATGCAAAAAAAAATGAGGGCATATGGCTATTAGACATATTAGAAAAATAAATTGAAATTAAGGTGCAAAAACCTCCAATGACAAGAAAAGCAAATAGTCAATACTGTTCCTAATATCTTACTGGTATCTAAGGCAAAGCCAGAGTAACTGTTTTATGCTTTCTAATAGATTTTTAAAATATTCTTCTATTTTTAGCTTTTGAAATACTCTTTTGGCTTCTGGGTGAATACAGCTAGTAATGAACTTCGTTTTGCATAGTATGCTTAAAAGAAAGGAAAAATATCATTTTAAAGTGTCAGCAGGAATATATATATGAAGACAGGAACTGAATTACTCCTACAAAGATTAGAGGAGTCAAGCAGCCTCCAATCAACTCATTAAAACAAACTTCATCTAATATCACAGCCAGTAACCCTGGGAATACCTATGGTATTTTTTCTGTGGGCAGGAAAGAACTATGTCATATTTTGAAGGTAAATCATTGATCCTGTATTTTTTTTTCAACCTTGAAACACATAATAGAGTACAGAAAAAAGAAAAGAAAGCTGTTATTTTCCCCAGGACCTAGGGGCACAAAGGCCTGGACCTAATAGGCAGGTTGTTTTGGAAAAGCTATGGCTGTATCAATTTCAAAGTCGTACAAATAGATGCTCAACCTTGAACAGCTTGAACAAAACTCCACAGGACTTCTAGATGCTCAGAGACCAGATATAGAAGACTCAGTGCACAAGGCCTTTCAGTACAGGTGGCTTATACATTTTCTCTTAAGTTTTCCACTGAAGCTGAAGACTGAAACAGAATAGAAATAGACAATTCTCACCTTAGTGACATTTGCTGACAGCAAAAGTAATATTGTGACCGGAGCTTATTCTGCAAACTCTCGGAAACCAAGCCTTTTACTCTTAACCTGGAAACATGAGTATAAGCAGAGGTTGTTTTGAATTAATACCTAAAGCAAGGACTAAAGCCTCTTCTAATACCATCCTGGTTAGAATTCTTCTTTTGTAGAGGCATTCTAGGAAACTTTCCTTCCACAGGCCATAAAATTTTCTATTTTCACAGTATTTATTAAAGTTTTATGTTCTTTTTAATGGAGTTCCAGAAATTTTTGTTAACATGATTAGGGAAATGGCCTAAATGTCTATGGAAGCATAAATACTAGCTGAAGTTCATTCATTTTAAGCTTAAGGTGATTGATCCCTTTTTACTTTATTGATTGAGGGAGGGGAGGCAAGAGAAGGGACACCTTCTTGGGGTTCAGATGCAGAATGGAGGAAGATGATAAGCAGGAGGAAGAAGCATATGGAGAATAAGTTCACCTACTTGATTTAGGGGCACTATGTCCTCATCTGAGTGCGCAGAGGCATTTCATGTGGGGAGTCGTAATTTCTTGCTAAATTCAGGGTTACTGGAACAGATGAGGCAAAGTACAAATGCATTTCCTTTGATGTTTTCAGAGGTCAGGCTTTCTTCTTAGAATGGAGACATATTCTATTAATGTCAACAGAGTAAGAATAAAATCCTATAGGCTTAATCCTTAGGCAGAGTTTTTCCCATGGCAACATCATCAGGTACTCACTGAAAAAAGGGAGCCAGTCCTGATAGCCATTTAAGAATATCCAGCCCCCACCTCCATACACAGACTACAAGTTACTCCAAAGGTCATTGAAAAAAGCTACAATTTCTCTTGCAATACTCAAATACGATTCAGTGAAAAACAATATTTGCACTCTGTTTTAAGAAACTTACAAAGATCAGATTACCCAAATACAATGTAAGCTTCATTAACAATATATTAGTGTAATAGTTTCTTGTTTTACTATTAAAAGAAAGTAAATTTTACATTTTATTTTAAAACAAATAAGAAGAAGGTATATATGTAGGATTATCTCAGAATCTTGTTATATCTAAAAGTGAACAATCATATGCTTGGCTTAGATTTAGAAAATCTCTATAATTCAGGGAAATTGATTCTTCCTCCCCTCTACCCAGTAAAAGCATGTTTGTAATCTCCAAGTTGCTCTTTGCTGAAGCTTGTTGCTCAGTAGGCTTCCCAGCTGGTGCATCTGGCTCCAGGACAGGGGTGTCAGGTTCCACACATCATGATGCTTGACATGACAGCGCAGATCAGAAAAGAGTGCAGACAATGAAAGGAGAAAGTGCCACCTCGCAATACGAGGTCTCAGCTGGGAAAAGTCTCAGATACCCTCCTTCCCACTATTGAAAGCAATATAGATTGGAGATAAAAAATTCAGCTTGCTGGGCAACTTGACTTTTACTGGGTTCAAAGTATCATCCTAGAAAAAGTAAAGAGCACACAAGAGTAAACAACAATTGCAACATTGGGCTCAGAGAGCTTGTCTCCATTGGAAACAGATATTAGGATCCTTCTACTAACTCAGCTCAGGCTTCTCCTCCTGTGACACTTGGTAAATTTGATCTATTTGAACATTTTTTTTAAAACATATATTTAAGCTAGGAAAAACTATCTCTGTTTTCCAATTGATGATATAGTCTATCTTGATATTATTTAAATCTACACAATATTTATTACCTTTCAGAAACAAATACATTTGTTTCATGTTATTTTGTTTTCTTATTGGCACCTAATGACAGCTTTGACTTTTGCATAACAACTCCACAATTATATGATACCATTTCACATGGGGGAAACTGAGGCTGATCTTGGTTAAAAAGCAGATCCAGATCAAAAAAACAAACAAACAAAAAACCAGAACTCCAATTAGTA
The DNA here is from genome assembly GCA_004027475.1 of Anoura caudifer. Classification (NCBI taxonomy): domain Eukaryota; kingdom Metazoa; phylum Chordata; class Mammalia; order Chiroptera; family Phyllostomidae; genus Anoura; species Anoura caudifer. Next base: position 23,582 of record PVKU01000542.1, read on the forward strand.
AAGTTAGGAACAAAACTACAGAATATTAGAATTGAAAGTCTTAGAAATCATCTAATTCCTAAAATATACAGGTTTAGAATATTATTTCCAAAAATATAGAATAATATTTTGAAGAAAAAAATTCTGCTATCAGAGAAATATAATTTATGATATAGTCTATACCCTGATTGGAAGAGGCTCATTGTATATCAGTATATTAAAGACCTGAGATATTTTTAAAAAGAACTTCTATACAAAAGCTGGTTTACTTGTTTCTTCATCATTTCCCCATGATGCCATAATGTGGTGGTGACAACTGAAATAGAGTGGCTCACAATCCTAACTTCACTCCGTATTAACTGTGTGTACTTGAGAAGTCAATTAGTGCCCTTAAACCTCAGTTTCCTCACTGAGTAGACAAGGAATAATATTATCTACCACTAAGGCTGGGGTGAGGAAGAAATGAGACCATGAGAGTTAAAGCTCCTAGCTTTGCAGGCCCTCACACACAGTGTGTCCTCTTCAAATGGTAGCTTAATACACCTGGGATAGAATTGTCAGGAGAGCATAGTTCTTACGGGCCTGAAAACAAAGTATAATTCTGAAAAGGAAGTTGTAATAAACTATTAATGAAGGGAAATGGCATGATACATAGCCCTGGTAACATGTAAAATCTTTGGACTTCTAATACTGTCCTCTTTCCATGATAATTTAGTCATCTATCATGGGTTGTGGATTGGGTGATTACATTGAGTAACAATTATTGCACACAGCTTGGCACTGTGACATTGAAATTCAGATTGTAACCTGCCAATTCCTAGCGGTGTGAAGTTAGGCAAATCACTTGACTTGTTGAGCCAGTTTCCCTAACTGTACTTCATGGATTAAAGTGTTATTCCACTTTGTAAGAGTTGTTGAAGATATGCGAACTATCACAACTTTACCATTTATTGAGGGCTTCCCATATCATAGGCATAGTTCCTAGGTAATAAGTGTTTTACATACATTAAGTGAGCAGCTGTTTATAAAGATACTGTACAAACTATTATGCTATATGCAAATATTAGTTAAGACTAACAGTTAATGTTGTGTGACACCACATGGTTTCTGAGCAGTTAACTAAATATCTCTATGACTTCAATGCATAGTAATTATATGGAGAAAGAAAAGGAGGAATACTTAGTCCCCAAGTACTTTTGAACATTTAAAGAGGGTTTTAAAATCTGTACTAATAGCAGATTTCAAACAATGCAATGTGGAATCTCTCTCTCCTTAGTTCTTTCCTTCAAAGTGTTTGCCCCTAAGCAATTGTGGATGAAGATTTACCAGGGCTACATAAAACTTTTATGGGCAGGCACAGTAGAAATTAAAGTACATATTATTATTGTGATTTTTTTATAATAGGAAACTAAGTTTCAAACCAACAAAGAGTTAGAGAGTCAGCACAAGAAACTAATCCTTAAATTTCAAAGTGTAAGCCACCTTCTACCATGTCTGTCAGTGTAATTTTATTAAAGGATTAATCTAATTTGGTTTAGAAATTATCTCTGGGCATATATTAGGTATTAAAAAGTAAATTTCTTCCAAAAACTTTCATATCAGTTAATTATTTTCATATTCATAAGTGATTACAAAAAACTCTTGAGGAATGACATTTTTTTGAGGCAAAGAATTATAATCTTCCATAGTCCCTCTAAGGAGACAGAAAGCAAGATGAATAATCTTTGTTCAACACTGGTGCTATATTCATTTTTTGTTTGTTTTTTGTTTTTGCTCCTCTAAATTTCATGTGTATTTTCTCTAAAACACAAGCCAACAATTGGGTAGTTAGATATATAATTTCCTAGTCAACATCTGTTATTCAGGATAAAACCAAATCCCTCTGAAGTGGAAAATCTTTTGGGAAAAGGCTTATCATCATACAACCTGTATGAAGTTTTAGAGCAGTAAACATACATTTCAATGAGTATTTGTTGAATATTTTCAAAGTCAAGGCATTGTGCAAAACAGTAGATGGCTTTCCTGCCTTGAAGGAAGTTAATCTAGTGAGTTGGACAGAGACAGAGAATATTTAACTCCTAGGGAATATATTAGGCCAGAATATATAATGGGCCCTCGGCCCAGCCTGAATGTGCAAGCTAAGCTTTTCCTAGCCCTCATCCATCCATTCATACTCAAGGTGTAAACACACTGTGTGTCTATCAGATACCCAAAATTTTACTAGTCTCTACTGATACTACCATAAAAATCACACAGTCCTATAAACCTCACCCTCAAGAAGTTTGAATGTAATTGACACTAGTGACAATGCTAATATAATACAGATTAATATCAAGAGGTAAGTAGTAGAAGAAGCTTTTGGAATATATGGGTTGAGTACTGCCCAGACTGGGGAGCTCAGAGGCGGCTTCTGAAAGAATTGACATCCAAACTGATAACTTAAGGAAGAGAAAGAGCATCCCCAGCAAAACAGCAAAGCGGGGGGATGGAGATACTGCTCTAGCCTAGATGAGAATACACAGGAAGAGCAGTCTCAGCCTCGTTCTAGAGACCACAAAGAACTGAGCCAGTTGAACAATATTTTCGAGAGAGGGAAAAAAAGCACATGTGAAGAAGATAGAATTAAATTACATCATGTATAAAAGAAGAAGCATTAGTATTTTCATATAATCTTGTAAAATTCTGCATTCAACTTGACAGGGCATGAGCTCTGAGGAGGAGAGGAGGGTCAAGATTAAAATGGACCTTTATGCTGTTAGGTAATAAGGGACCATTGATAGGTGTCATGCAGAGTAATTGCTTCGACTGACTTCCTGAGATTTGCAGATAATGAAATGGAGGTCTAGAGAGGGTCTATCACTTGCTCAAAGGCACACAGCTAGTTAGAAAAAGAGCCAGAAATATAATGCTAGTCTGTGGAGACTAGCTACACATGCCTCACCTTCTGGCTTTTGAATTATTTGGGAAGTTTCAAATAATGACAAATTGATTGTCTATCAGATAACTGATAGAACTGCCTCCCTCTCTCAGGAATACTCCTAAAGTATGTTCTTTCAGGAGTAAATCCTGGGTTGATGCCTAGATAAACACAAAAATAAGGCAATGCTTGTTTGATTTGCAATATACTTTGTTTTCTTTTTTGTATCACCCACTTTATACCTCATTTATTTTTGATTATTCATCGTCTCTCACTCCTAAATATGGATTTCAGAAGGGTCACTGTCGTCTTGTCGCAGACTCAGAGCTGTTTCCCCTGAGTTCCCCAGCACCTGCAGCCCAGTTAACACTGATTCAGATTAGCTCTGGGTCAGCGGTGCTGCAAGGATAGGGTTTTTACTCCCCGTAGACCTGCTTTCTTTCTTGGAGTGAGTCTACGGAAAACACATTCACGAGATTCCTCTCTCCCTGGTCTTTCCTGCTCAGTCTCTGCCCCTCTCCAGAGCAGGACGTATTTTCTGCCTCAGCCTGCAAAGCTTCTGTTTTCTGCCTGGCTGCACTCACCGCCTTTTGATGGCACCTCAGGGAATTGCCCTCTTATTACCACAATTACAATCTGTACACATTTCATTAAACTAATATCGCTTCACACTAGCTTTCTCCACAGAGCTGCACAGCTGGAGGCCCATTTCTTTTCCTTAGCTTAAACACTTTGACAGGTTAGGAAAGCTATTATGGCTGAATAACAGGTGTTGCAAAACAATGTGCATTTGATGTTCAAATGAGAGAGCTTCTTTATTGACTGCTTATTGCAGCTAAGGTTCTCCTTTTTCACAATGACTGGGTTTTTATTGTTTTTACTGCTTTTTAAAGTGTATTCTGTTGTTTCAGAATAGGTCTGAAGTGACTGTGCGTGATTATTTGTTATTCTGCTGTCCTTTCTTTTTTATTATTATTATTGTGCTTGCTTTACTTTCCAGGTGAAGAATAGTTGCAGAATTAGAAGCATTTTATTGCGTTTCTTTTTACTGGATGCACAAACACCCACCTCATGTACAAATCCTTGAGGGCTTCTAATGGGATACGTCTCCATTATTTTGTCTCTGTTTAGACTGCATACCTCAGTCCACTCACCTACCTTCAATGACCCAATGAATTGGCTCCCAAATGAGAAACAATAAAATATAAATGGAGAAGTGGTTTACTACTATACTTCCTTATCTGACTATCACCATCACATTCTTTGTTCAGTACCCTGCTGCATAATGTATGTGCTTATACATAGTTTTTGGCATTTATCCTTTATGTCTTGATATTTTGTTTATATTTTTCTTACATTCATCATTGTTAAATAAATCTCTATTAATTTTCTCTATTTCCTCACTCAATATCATGCTCAGCAGGATATAGTCTGTTTTATTATTTCAATGTGATGACTCTTGCTGAAGAAATAGTCAACTGTTAAAATACTTTTTTTCAAAGGTAAGTGCCCAGTGAGAGAGAACACATGATTATGAAAATATAGAAATGGGTTGAAATAAAAGGTGGCTTTAAACTATCTAGTGTGGTGCTCTTCGTATTGTAGGTACTCAAAACTTGTTTATTAACTCAAAGATAAGCCATGATATCCTTTTTAACACAAAAATCTAGATTTGATGTCTACTTACATTTTATTGTAGTAAAAAGCAGGAAGTAAAATTAAAGGAATAAAAGTTTGTTTCCTTTAGCAGAATATTTTTTAATTTTATTTTCATTGTTGTTCTTGTACAGTTTTCTGTCTTTTACTCCCATCCCAGCCCACCGCCCCAGCCCTCCCCAGCTCCCTCCCATTTCCACCCCCACTAGTTGTTGTCCATGTATCCTTTATACTTGTTCCTGTAGTTCCTTCCCCTTTTCCTCCTAAAATTCCCTTCCCTCTCCCCTCTGGTGACTGTCAGCCTGTTCTCAATTTCAGTGTCATTGGTTATATTTTGCTTGTTCATTTGTTTTGTTGAGTAGGTTCCTGTTAAAGGTGAGATCATATGGTATTTGTCTTTCACTGCCTGGCTTATTTCGTTTAGCATAATGCTCTCCAGTTCCTTCCATGCTGTTGCAAAGGGCAGGAGCTCCTTATTTCTTTCTGCTGCATAGAATTCCATTGTGTAAATGTACCACTGTTTTTTGGTTCATTCATTTACTGATGGGCACCTAGGTTGCTTCCAACACTTGGCTTTTCTAAACTGTGCTGCTATGAACATTGAGGTGCATAGGTTCTTTTGAATTGGTGTTTCAGGGTTCTTAGAATATAATATTAGCAGTGGAATTGCTGGGTCAAAAGGCATATCCATTTTTAGTTTTCTTAGAAAATTCCATACTGTTTGGTTGTACCAGCCTCCTTTAGCAGAATATTTTCAATTCTTAGTGTATTCAAAATTGTAAACCATCATTCATTATCTCCTTCTCATTTTCATGTGGCCAAACAAAGTCATTTCTGTGATTAGGTAAGACACATGTCTTACCCAACTTATGTGTATTATGTATTAGGATTGGGACAGTGCCTAGTTCCCTGAGTGTCTTTAGTACTTATGGTGTTTCAGAGTATAAGGTAAGTGCTCAATAAGTTTCTTTGAAGATGAGTTATTTTTCACCTGGATCTGTTACTGAACTAAAGGGAGTTTGTATGCCTGTGCACATCAAAACCCAATAAAATGAAAACAGGATTATGCAGCAAAGAAAGTACAGATTTATTGAAGGAAATGGCACCAAGCCTGGAGACACAGGGGCATTATTACTCAAAGACCTGGCTCCTCAATGGCTTCTAGTGAATGGGAAAATCATTAATCATGCTGACTAAGGGAGTTAGGGTCATGGACTCTACTGATTGGTAGAGTAGTTGATCATTGTGTCTGGTCCTCATGTCAGTTGTGGTGTCCTTCTGTCTGGCTTCACCAGATTGTGGTCAGTAGGGTTGTTCCACTTTCATGGGTTTGGTGTTGAGTCACAACTGAAGTCAAGATGTTTTCTTTGGTGTGACTGAAACTCTGTTTCTACAGTCAATAGACTGAAGACTTTGTTCTTTAAGATAATTCAACACTGACCAGAACCTAATTGTCCTGGAGACTTAATGATTAAGGGAGTGGACATGCAATATGAGCAATGGTGGAGGGATCTGATGCTGTTAGAGTGGACAAAGCTGACTTGAATTACGGGAAAAGTCACATTACAGAAATGAAGTTCTTATGGGGTTGCAGATTTCAGACTTTTTGAAATTTTAAGAACAACATTTTATATCTACACAGGAGTGAGCAGTGAATTCTGAGAATTCTTTTTTTTTTCACTTGATTCACAAGGGAATCGATGACTCCAAAAAGTTATGGACCCTTTCTTTAGCATGAAGTGTTTGAATAATAATTAATAAACATTTGGTAAATGAAGAAATTATTTATTGAGCCAGTAGCTTAAGTATATATTTTTCTATTGTAAAGTTATGCTTCATTGAACATGGAATTTAGAAAACTGGGTAGATTTTACTAATGTTATAAAAATATATTCTTAAATTGTTCAACTGTTTCTCCCCAGGGCCAGAGACCAACTCTGATCTTCACAACCATGACACAAACAGGTACGTTTAATAATAGCATCCAAACGTGTAAGCTCTTTACAAAAAGTGCTTTCTCATTTAAAAGAAAACAAGAATCCATCCCACTGGATTACTGATTCACCAGGTACTTGGGGACTGGTGAGGCCTAATGTATTTTCAGGGATTCCCAAGGTAAATCTGTGATGGCTAACTCAATTATTAACAATCACATAAAAGTTAGTAATCATATGTTAAAGAGTTACATTTCTGCAAAGAATTTCAATGAAGTCCCTATAAACTTCATAGAGTGGGAGACTTATTCTCTTTCCATAACTGGTCAGGAAACTAAAATCTAGATATTGTTCAATGATGTTTTTCATGGCTGCTTGCACCGTGAGTGGGCATGCAAATCAAAATAGTAATCCTAGCTTTTTCATTGGTTACTTGCTTCTAAACTAATAAATACAGAAAAAGAAAGTAAACAGATACTTATAACTTTAGGAATGTCTTAGCAAAAAAACATTCTCCTGATATATATTTCTCTTACTGTTTTAAAATTGAGAAAATAATTTTACCTTAGGAAATTGAATTTAGAATGAAAGAAAAAATATTTTATATGTTTGAGCCAACTCATTTAAATAAAATGTTATAAATATATACAATATGTTAAAATCTAGCAAAATAGTACATGCTGTAGTAATTCATGGAAATCCATTGTAGTCATTTTCTTTTTAGAATTATCTGCTGTCTTGAGATAAATCCATAGCTGTGTATGATGTGTGAATTTTCAGGGGATGTTTTGCCGGCAAGATGAATGAATGAAAGATTGTGCTTGTAATATGAAAGATTGAGAGGATTTAGCTTTTGATTTTACTTTTAGGTCACAACAATGTTTATTAAATTATTTATCATAACATGGGTTCTATTTATCAGTTCTATACTTTGGGCCATTTTGAAACTTTGCATCTTTAAGTATTTATGTAAAAATGCCTGCAAAAGTTAAATTCAGCTTTGTCTTTCTACATTTATCCCTTTTGAATATCAACACAAGGTATAACAGATTCTCTAATTCTGCCTATTGAAAATAATAGAATCAGTTGCCAGGAGAGTTCTGTCAATGAGATTGTATCTGTGCTGTCCTTCTCTGGTCCTAGAAATTAATCTTCTTGAAAACGTTTGTGTTATTGAAAGCAACGGGGTCTGGTAATGCTGGTCATTACATTTACTTCATTTACATTTTTGTCCAGTATTTTTCCCTAAATCTCTTCTTTACCCCTTAAGTCCCCATGATGCCTCTGCATCTGATCAGGTGTCCTCTCAGCCACACAGAGGCAGCCTGCTCTGCAAAACAGAACTGGGTACAAAGCACAGGTTCCCATGTGCCTGGTGCTTCCCATCCCTGTCCCTTAGTCCAGCAGCAACCAGAGTGACCCAGATACAAGAATCGTTTTCCTGTCTCTGGGTTTTCCCATTTGCAGGAATGACCATTGTTGTATTACCTCCAGGATTTGAAAACACAGTGTGATCCCTGTGTGTGGTACAATCACCTCTGGTGGAAGAATGAAGCATAATGAGAAACTTGAAGCTACAAAGAGCAAGAGGGTGAGTGTAGCAAAGCAGAAGATAATGAGCATAGTATTGCCTTGTGACAGCATATACTCCTTCCTATGAGTGTGGACACAGTAAGAGAATTACACACTCACCTGCCTGCTTATGGGCCACAGGCACCAAGTATAAATGCAGTTTTCATATACAACAGGGAAATTGGGGAGCTTATTCAGTCTGGGAATTAATGCTAAGCAGAAAGGGAAATGTCAAGAATGGAAATTTATGATTAGTTTTGTTAGATTAATTTTCTACCCAGTGAATGTTAAATGACTTACAAAGAACAGTTCCTAATTCACAAAATGAAAATAAATACATTTCTATTTTTGGGGTGAAAAAGGTCTTAAGGTATCAGTCAATCTCCCTAAAATATTTCTCTTTACCAAAACCAGCCTTTCTTAAATGTGGGCATGTATTACATTTACCTGTGACCTAGTAGAAATGCGCAGGCTCCAGTCCTGTCCTGTATCAATATGTTGGCCTTTGTACTTTCTTGTAGCTTTCCAGATGATTCTGCCACACATCCGAGTTCACCAACCACTAACACAAGCCATGAAGGAGAAGAAATGCTTCAAGGATGAATATATGTTTATTTTGAAATTGTTCACACAATTTTAATTTTTAAAATTTAATAACTTTGGAGTCATCTTTGACTTGTACATTCTACATGAAAGCCATCAGCAAATCCTATTGGCTCTCCACTTGAAGCAGGGCCCAAATTTGATCACATTTTCCACCTTCCTCACCATCATCCTATTAGAACTCACTGTGAGGGCAGGCCTAGGCTGTCACAATAGGAGTTTCCTTGGGCCTGCTCCTGCCACCCCAACCCAAGTCCTTCCACACAGCAGCCCGAGGGATACTGCTAACCCTTAAATAAGACCATGTTACTCTCCCAGAATCCCCTATGGTATGCAGTGTAATTCAGAGTTAAACCCTCTGAGTTCTGAATCCCATAACTTCCCCTTCCTCCCACCCTCACCCACCTCTTAACTGCATTGCCTTCATTGCTGTCTTTTGCACATGAACCTCAGCTTCTGTCTTTGAACATGGGTCCTGGCTTGTTGGTTTGCCTGATCATTCTCACCTGAAGTAACCCCCTCCATCACTAACTTTCTTCCTATAGACCCCTACTCAGCTTGGTTAGCTTGGTTCTTGTCAGAGGATTTCTTGACAACCCTTTGTAAAAGAGAAACTCAGACTATGCTGATTTAATTTTATGTGAATGCATGTGTGTGTTTTAACATTTGTTGCTACCTGGAATATTACCCTTCATAGAATGTGAGCTCCAGGAAAGCTGAATAAAGTCCTTTCTCTTCTGAGTGACGGTTTATTATTAGTAGTCAATAAGGTTGATGAATGAATAACTATATGATTTTTCTCCCCAAAGATTCCAAATCACTGACTGAATTGTCATCCTGAGAATTAGGTAAAATTAATGTCATTTTATAAATGAGAAAACTAAGGCCCAGTCCATCTACTCATTTGAGAGCATTTATCTTAACTAGCATTTACACAACTAGTATAGAATGTTATTTCTCCTCCCTGTGCCCCAGACTTCTGTCTGAAATTCAAGTCTCTCATGACTGCCAAATCAAAATCTTATTGCATATCATCTCTTTTTGGTTCTCAAAATTCAAATTTAAAAATGACTTCCATGACATATTATTATACATGTTAACAATAAAATCTACATTTCTTTTTTCTTTTTTTATATGTTTTAAAATTTTCATTAAATTTATGGGGGTAACATTGGCTAATAACATTGTATACATTTCAAATACAATATTCTATAACACATCATCTGTATATTATATTGTGTGTTCACCACCCCAAGTTAAGTCTCCTTCCATCACTATTTATTCTCACTATACCCTTTCTACCTGCCCCCAAACCCTCTTCCCCTGTGGTAATCAGCATGCTCTTGTCTGTATCTATGAATTTTTTTCTTTTTTAGCTTAATCCCTTTACCTTTTTATCCAGCCTTTCAATTCCCCTCCCCTCTGACAACTCTCAGTCTGCACTCTACCTATGAGTTTGTTTCTATTTTGTTTGTTAGTTTATTTTGCTTATTAGATTTCACACATGAGTGAAATCATATGGTACTTGTCTTTCTCTGACTGGCTTATTTCACTTAGTATAATAATGCTCTGCAGGTCCATCCATGCTATGGCAAAGGGTACATTTTTCTTCTTTCTTATGGCCAAGGAGTATTCCATTGTAACACAATGGAATAAATGTAACACAGCTTTTTTATCCACTCATCTACTGATGGACACTTGGGCTGTTTCTAGATCTTGGCCTTTGCAAATAACACTACTATGAACACAGGTATTTGATAGTCATTCTTTAGACACAGAAAAAATATATCCAATTGCTTAAAAGAAAATTGATGGATGTGATACTTAAACTAAATTTTAATTTGTTCACAGTTCAAATCAAGATCTAATCTCAGGCCACAAGAGTGTGAGTGTGTGCCCAGAAGTCATTCTTGCTCACACCCTCTACCCTGGCTTCTCCATCTGCAAATTGTGTTCACAATGACCTCACATCATCTCATCACCCCCTGTTTATTAGCCAGTTTGCACAAGGTCTTTGTTCACCATCAGAAAATAATCTAATTCCTCATACGATATTCATAACTGAAAAGTCTTAACAGATAACTGAGGGTTCACTTATTTTCTGAACCAAACACCAGATTTACTTTTTGACAAATGATTTTTTGTGTTAAGTTTGTGTACAAAAGATGTACAAAAGTTGACAGCTGTATAGTGTACTGTGAATATTTTAATGCCATTAGAGGAATCAGTGTGCCAAGACAGAATACTTAACTACAGGCTTTGCTTATTTGAGAATATTCAATACAGTCTCTAGATAAAATGCCATAGGCATTTATGATAGTAAATATAAGCAACAAGAGAAAAATATTAAATAAATGTGTCAGTGAAATGTTTACATTTTTTAAAAGAATAGGTGAATTAAAATAAATTTATTAATTAAAATTGGCTATGTGGGTGGGTAATAGTTGATTCCCACCTCCCCCACATGAGATTTTCCACATAGTAAGTATTTGATCTAAAAGAGCTTATTCAGCCATGACCAGTGTGGCTCAGTTGCTTGGAGCATCATTCCATGGACAGAAAAGTCACAGGTTCAATTTTCAGTCAGGGCAAATGCCCAGACTGCATCTTTTGCATCAATGTTTCTCTTCTTTTCTTTCTCCCTCCCGTCCTCTCTTTCTAAAAGTCAATAAACATGTCCTAGGGTGAGGATTGAAATGAAAGGAGCTTATTCATAACCCTTAATGTTACCTTGTCAAATGCATTTAAAATGGAGAAAACTAGAATGTGAACCTTGAGCTGAGGCTGTGACATGAGTTTTGTAGGTGAGGATCAGCATGGCTTGGAAGCTGCATCAGCAGGCTAAGCATTGTGAATGAGATCTCCACAACAAAGCACCTCCCTCCACTAAGAAAGTCAGAATAGGTTCCAACAAACATTTCTCTTCAAGAAGTCCACATGGTCTGCATGCACATAGAACCCAGAGAAAAGATACAGATATATCCTTTAAATTGATGAGAGTTAACCAAATTTCCTCAATATAAAATTAATATATGAATGTGCATTCTTATATACAAACAACAGGTATAAAATTAAATTTATATTAAAAACCTACCTACAATAACAACAAAAATTTAAGCACTTAAGAACATGTATTAAATTATAATATTTTATTATTTTATGGCCTAATACTATTTCCCATAAATTTCCTTATGTGCTTATAGCATATTTCTCAAATCATTAGTTAGATAAAATAGATATGTCCATTTCACATCCTTTAGTGGAAGTTTGTTCACTAGGCTGCTCTAACCTTCTGTACCCTTACTGCTTTTTCATAATATTTCATTTCCCAATGCAATTTTTTTGTGTAAGTTCTTGTGATAATTTTTAAGAGTAGGGAGTACAGCGTAATGGATCCAATGGAGGAAGTACAAATATCAACATAGTGCCACTATCATAAGGACTATGACCTAAAATATAGGTGCCATCGCCCATGGATCCTGTCTTTTGAAGGAAGGTAGAGAAGGCAAAGACTCATGCACAAACAAGAAAAAAAGAATTTCTCATATGCATTGCTAACAAAACCTCAACATAATTGTATGTTGACATTTTCTGTACTTACTAAGAAAAATGTCACTGAAACTAAGTAAAATCTTATTTCCTCATTGAAGTTTAAATGTGTGTCTTGTGGAGTGTATCACAATCTGACCCAAGTTATGTACTATCTGGAGTTTTTAACAGGCAGAATAAACTCCATGAAAAGCAATCATAAGATAAACCTGGTTTGATTCCCATTCCAGTTGCAATTTTTTAACTTCTTCATCCTTCCATGTAGTAAATATTTACCACATGCTAACAAAAGTTGTTGTCATTATTCCTTGCCATATCTCAGTCCAGCTTTTAATGTTCAGTTTCCGCTCATAAGATGGAGGTTTTAGAACATCCTTCAGTGAATCTGATGGTAAGAAATGCTCACTGTTAATTGGAAAACATATTTACTTTGCTTTCATTCTAGAATAATAGTTATGACAGAGATTGTTATTATTCTCAAAATATCCAAGTACACTTGTTCCCACACATCTAATTCTCTAGTTAGATCTATCATTCCAACCAAAACATTTTTCTTGAATCTGCCCATTCTGTTTCATCAAATTCCACCCCTAGTCTGAGTCCTTTTTCTTTATTAATTGGATTGCTACAGTACTCTCCCAACTTTTTGGCCATGTTTGCCTCCAGTTTTGGAGAGTGAGATCGCTTTTGTTTTTAACGTGTGTAATACTTTGTTTAAAATAATTCAATAACTTAGAGAAAAATATACTTAGAGTAAAATCTAAACTCTTGATTTTTATTTATAAGGCTCTGAGTGGTTTGTTCCCTGTTCACTATTCTCAACATACTGTTCTGAGGCTTAGATTGAAAATGGAAGTATTTTAAATACCTTAAGAAAACACAGGTAGAAACATAAACATGAACAATTCTTTAATATATTTCAGCCTAGTACATGAATCTATAATCTGATCCACTCTTGCATTTTTTTTTCCTGTTAAGCTTTCATTACACATCATTAACAGTAGTGGTGAAATAATTTAGGTCTTACATTAAATACAATTACATTTGGGGCAGCAAATATATTCCCATTGTTGATGAATCACTTATTAAGGCTTGAAGAATATTACTGTGTTCCCCCAAATGTAGCTACTAAACTCATCTATACTGAAGTAGGGTACTATTCACATCTGTAATAGTCTGACTTTATTACTTCAAACAACCTTCAATTTAATATTTTTTTGCGTTAAAGTTATCTTTCTATTACAAATGTATTAAAATTGCTGGAAAACTAAATACCTAATAGTAGGCTTAAAATTTTCCTTTATCAATTATAATATATTTTTAAAAACCATATAAGCAAATAACAAAAAAAAATCCTTTAAATAGTCAGGACTCCCAAAATTCCAGTTATGCTAATATTATCTGGAAATCCATCACCAAAGTGGAATCTGACTAAGTGGCTATTGAGTTCCCTTGGTTGGTTGGTTTTGTTCACTTTTCTTTTACTACATGACCAATACAATTCTTAAAACTTTCACTTGTGGGGACTGGGACAAAATAATTGGGGGGGACTGTATTAACGTGCCGGTATATCAGGTGTTTGAAAAGCATGGGGGAAACAGTAACTATACATATAATGGAAATGGATGTGTTGCTAAATACAATTAGTACCTTGGAAAAGAATAATGAAAGATTGAGAGGATTAACTGGGAATTAAAACTAAGTGTGAAAGTCAAGGGCACTCCTGGTAGAATATAAAGAAGCTTTCACTTCCGTAGGCTTGAAGACAAAAAACTCTGCAGACCAGAACTTAATCATAAGTTCGGCAGAGCTCTTAAAAAAATTTACATGCCAGACCTAGTCAAGCTGGTTATCCAAACATCAGGGCCCAAAGTCATGGAAGGGAATACCTGTGCTGAGACACTCTAATACTGAATCCTCAAATATTCCTGAAACCTCAGCCTGGAAAAACAGTCCACCCCTCCTTATTAAGGTGAGTATTTCCCCTGGCTTGAGGAAGATGCAGAGGCTTCTACCTGAAAGAAAACATGACACATATGTCCCCAAACCCTGTGAGCCTCCCCTACTTCCACTTCAGGACACTAAGACAGTAATTGGGGCTAAAGACCAACACGAGTTGGCTAGGAAAGCTCTGTGCCTGTTAATGGAGAAAAATAAATATGCCCCCTGACAAATATCTCAGCAACACGCTTCTAGAGTGGCTCTCAGAAGCTACAAAAATTCGAAGAGCAGCACAAAGTGAGGTAGAAATGACATGACTGTAATACCAGACAGAGAAGAAGAGATTTAAAGGTTCAGCAACTAGGGCAGGCTGGAATGATTATACTGTGTAAGGTCTAAAATATCACCAACGACTATGTTCTCCGGGAGCCCCCAGAATTTATTATTTAACAAAGCAATAAGGAGTCTATTGGTGATAAAGGAATCAGCATCACTAAGTTCAATTATTCCTCTTCTCTGCTAAGCAAAAGCAGACAGTAAGGTATACAATTATAAAATTGCATTCTCTGAGAGTAATGGAGACGATGGGAATCCCAAGCCATAGGAGATGGGTGGGGAAGCTTAACCAACAGAATTTAGGTAGGTAAAATTATTGTTATTAGATGTTACTAGAACCTGGCTTCGTTAGCAGCAAGAGAGATGGTAGCCAATAAGGGAATGGCTCAATCTACATAACTAAAAGCTGTCAAAGATGATGATCAGGTTAGAACAGTTGTCTAACAAAACTCCATGATGCCTTGTCCAGTTTTCAGAACAAGAAACCATTGCCTGGACACATTACATACCACACCATCCAGAAGCTTCCAGCCTGACAGAGTGGACTAGTCTGTTGAAGGTACAACTAAACACCAGTTTAGACAATAGCCTGCCAGCATGGGGCACCATCATCTGGGATTCAGTGTATGTTGAAGGTGGTGTGTCTCCAAAAGGTAGACTGTCTGGATCCGGAAACCAAAGGCTGGAGGCAGGAGCAACTCTGCTCCCCGTCACTTCCAGTAACTCATTTGGGAAATGTATGTTTCTCATTCAAGCAACTTTGGGCTTTATTCTGATTTCCAGAGTGGTGATGCCGCCTCTAGGCACATAGCAGGAGTCCCACTGAACTACAAGTGTGATTTTGCATGAAGACTTTGGGCTCCTTGTGCCAAGAGAGCGGAGGGCAGGAGGAAGAGTCACCTTCCTGGTGAGGGCAATTGACTCTGATAATCAGTCTCATGTTAAAACAAGAGAACTGGGAGAAAAAAATATCTGGCACCAGGTGATTCACTTTGGTACCTGGTGCTACTTGCTGGATCACCTGGAACAGTAAATGGACTACTGCAGAAACTACAGCCTAAAGAGGACAGGCCCAGATCCCTGAAGGGTGGGCATCATGGTCACCGCACCCAGTAAGCCACCTAGACCAGCTGAAGTGCTAGACTGTGGTGTAGGAGGGAGATCATGAGTATCAGCAGTGGTCCTGAAACCAGTTTTAATTTGTCCCACATAACTTCCTCTTTTAAAGTTACCTCAGAAAATTAGGTGCAGCAGAGTCCTGGAGGGCCTGCTCCAAGAACATACACAAACAACTGGGTCTGAGAGGTACAAAGGAATGGGGTGGAGTGGATGCTGTGGTGTTGCCCCGTCTCCTCCCAGGATTAGAGCTGATTACCTCCAACTGTTAGGACCCTCTGCAACTCGCCTTCAGCTTCAGAGGTCTGGTTTGTCTGAGATCACGCCGCGGGCTGGAAGAAGTCGGCATTCGATTGACCAGTCATGATAAGAGCAGACCACACAGTTTATTCCCCTTGCTGCCACTTTGAAGGTTCATCCTAGCTTCAGAGTTTCCATTTAGATCAGTTAAGGCCTTTGTTGAGACGTCTGTGGAGTGTAATTTCTACCTCTGCTCAATCCTG
Organism: Anoura caudifer; assembly: GCA_004027475.1. Classification (NCBI taxonomy): domain Eukaryota; kingdom Metazoa; phylum Chordata; class Mammalia; order Chiroptera; family Phyllostomidae; genus Anoura; species Anoura caudifer. Next base: position 39,688 of record PVKU01000542.1, read on the forward strand.
CTTCTTTGTTTTTCATGTCACAGCTTGATCATGAAAGCACTCCCTAATGCACTCAGAGGGAGACCTCAAAGTCTCCTTCCTGGGGAACCCAGCACCCTCAAACTCCCTCTGCTCTTCAAGTAATTATCTGCCTCAGGAAAATCAATTTGTTTTCCATTTTGTTTTGTGGGGTTTGTTTTGTTTTGTTTTGTTTGCTTTACTAAGCTTCTAATTCAACACCTTCCCTTAGGATGTTTGGCTTCAATGCCTTTTTTAATCTCTGGTGCCAATCCAAACCATACCCCACTTACAAAGCACAGTTAAAGTCTTAATCCACATTGACATTTCCGTGTTCTGATCATCCTAAACCATTTATACTCATTTCCACTAAGCCATATTTTTATGTAAATGTTTTTTCTGCTAGTAAGATAATTATTCCTTAAATTTAAGATTATGTTTTAAAGTTTTTTTATGAAATCTCCAATGAATCCTGTAAAATGTGGCACATTACAGGAGAGAAACAAGTATTTGTTCATTGTAGATTACATAAATGAATGGATTCTACATTGACTGCTTCTTCTCTTGCAGCTCCCCACATTTGAGTCCTATCTTTAGGTATGGCCTTACTCTTCAAACTACCCTCCCCACCACCCCATCTTCAGTATTGGTTACTGATACAATTGTGGCAGTAAAAATAAAGTCTCAGGTATTGGGGTTTCTCCATAAATCTTAGTATTTAAATGAGTTTCTGAATAAATAAATGAATAATCTTATTACATCAAGTTCTCTCAGATCTAGGATATTCTGACTGAGCTATGATTAATGGGTCTCTTTGCATATATGTGTATACCCACGTGAACCCACCTCAGCCCTCTGCCGATGTTTCAATGGCCCCGTGTCTTGTCTGTGGCTACCTAGATAAAAGATTGGGTGTGCTGGTAAGGTGAATGGTAAGGTGGAAGCAGCCAAAGCTCATGTAGCCTCTGAGTTATAACATTTCCCATCCTCATGTGACCCTGGGGTCTGCTGTTCTCCATTCTACTCTACCTGGTCATCAAGGGTGGTGGTCCTGCTCTGAACCTCAAGCAGGGCCTGAGGGACCTAATACTTCACTAATTCTTGGCAATCCTCTGACCCTAGATTTAAACCCTTCTTTTACCTTTGGCCCATTTCAGAAGCTCCTTCTCCATATAGACAAATTGCCTTTTACAGAACAAATACTTTGCTTCATTTCAGAATTGGTTTACTACTCAACCCTCCATTATTGCTGTAACCTAGGATACAAATTGAGATGCTTGGTATGTAACACCATCTAAACTGAAGCTTCTTGTCCACAGGTTTCAAATGCAATTTTGCTCTCTTGTGCTCGTACATCTTGGGTAATTACATGAGGTAGAAGAAACTTCTATAGTAAACGGGACTTCCTCAGTTCTATTCTGGACACCACCACATTAATTTCTAAAGGGTTTTGATCTTTCCTGGTATATTAGTTTTCTAGAGCTGCCATAGCAAATATCACAGAATGAGTGACTTAAACAACAGAATTTTCTGGTAACTCTGGTAGCTAGAATTCCAAGATTAAATTGTTGGCAAGTGTGGTTTCTTCTGAGCCTGGCTTGCAGATGGCTACTTTCTTACTGTTTCCTCACATGGCCTTTGCTCCATGCACTGCCTTATCTCTAAACACAGTCATAGTCTGAGGTCCCAGGTATTAGGAGTTCAACGTATGATTTGGGGGGACACAGTTCAGCCTGTAACATGTAGCATGCACATTGCTCTGTGCTTCTGAGATCTTTGTAGTTCTCACATTTGAGCCATCCATTTATTGATTAATCTCTTCCACAGCAGCTCATCACTATTGAAAAAGAAACTACATACTTCTCTCAAATATTTTGAAGTCATTGCTGCTATTAATCCAGTTTAGTTTAGTTTTGTAAGTAAAATAGATTAATTTGCTGGCCTACGGTTGAATTTGTTATATAAAAAAATCATTAACAATTGGAAAAAAAGAAAACAAAAACCTCTTGCTCCCCTCAGATCCCAAGTATTTTTATACATTTTGTTTATTTGGGTAAATATATATTGTATTTTATTTTTCAAAGATTTTTTACCTATTTACTTTTAGACAGAGGGGAAGGGAAGGAGAAAGAAGGGGAGAGAAACATCAATGGGCTGTTGCCTCTCGCACACCCCCTCACTGGGGACCTGGCCCACAGCCCAGGCCTGTGCCCTGACTGGGAACTGAACAAATGACCCTTTGGTTCACAGGGCAGCCCTCAATCCACTGAGCCACACCAACTAGAACTGGATAAATATACATTTTAAAGACAATAACTGCTAGCTGTTTAAATTTGTAGCTGTGGTCTCTGTTAGCAATTTTCCACTTCAAAATATCTACATTTATTCTGAATATAATCTCTAGAAAATTGTATTTTTCATTGGAAGTGAATAGAAACTTTTTTTTTACATAGTCCAAATATATGTAAGAGGTTTATAACAACATAATGAGAACCTGACAGACCAGAAAGATCCTGAAGGTTTAGATATACTGGTCTAAGATATCATGTATGCATGCATTCCTTCATAAATTTATCAAATCCACAGGTAAATTTTATTCCTATAGAACACTGATACACAGACATAGGTAAGGCTATAAGAACAGAGAGCCCATAGTGATATCTGTAACGACTGTCTTTTTGTTAAAATGCTAAAGCAAGTACTGGTGTCTGTGCTATTTTATTACAACTCAGAGAGTGACTACTCCTGATGGCAAATTTCAGATGATAGATTTGTCAGGAAATTAAAATGCCCAGGAGTGGATATCAAAGGACTATCTGAAGGATCTCCATTCCTGACATCAGAGAAAAGAAGACTTGCAAAGATACAAAATTTTAATTGGACTCTCTCATGACAGGCTGACCACTAACCAATATTTATCCAAAGGAAAAAAAAAAATAACATGAAGAGGAGTAAAATTTACTATATGTCTTCCCAGGCTGTTTGAAACAGCAGTGACAGTTTTTAATTCATTTACAATGCCCTTTGTCCTGGGCTTTCATTTTTAAATTTTGTTTGACAAAGAAGTAAGGGAGGCAGCCAGTGTGAAATTATCTAATGAGGAACTGTACTCTAGATATTGCATGGGCAATGGAAACTGTCCTTGGTCTGTGTACCATAAAAATTATGTATGTCCCATTATTTCACTTTTTAATAGATGTAAAATAGAGGAAATGCTTTCTAATCTCTCACAAAAAAATTGTTGTGAAGAGTGAACACCAAAAATGAAATGCAGTAAAATCATGTCCTGAATTTACTAACATCAGTTTTGCTGATGTTAAAAGCTCTCACCCCTGATGAGTCTGATCACTGCTTTCTCTGGTAGCTCCTGGGCAACAGCGGTGGTGTAATCTGGGTCTACAAGGCCCCAGACTTCAGGTCGATTGAGGTTGGTCCTCAACATGTTGGCTCTTGCGGCACTTAAACAAATAAAATGCTTGCCCGCTATTTTCAGATAGGGCCATTTCCCTTGAAAAGGGAAACTGCCAGGTCTGATAATGCTGTTTCCTCATTCTTGTGTGGTAAAACATGGCCTGTGAGATTAATATTCTTATAAAATTTAAAGGAAAATGAATTTTGCTTTCCTTTTCCAACTATAATTTCCTTCTCTAACTTTCAAAACAGACTACTGATCATCAAATTTAAGCTTTAATTAGTTCATTTTCCTACATATATCATATTTTGCCATGTATAATGCATGCCCAAGTTTTTAACCCAAACTATTAGAAAAAATATTTTGTTTTAATTTTTTAATTCAATTTTATTTATTTACATTTAGATACTTGTTTTCTTATTGTAAAGGTTTTTTTTTGCATTTATTTTTGAACATATTATGGTGCAAGAAATTTCATGTAAGAAATAATTACAAAACACAAGAACAGATAGAAGATACAGGAAATGTTATGTACCAGTAACAAATTAGTACTGCCCCCATATAATGCTGATCTTTATCTTTCCCTGAACAATTTGGGCAAAAAGTGTACATTATACATGACAAAATATGATAATTATAAGTGAAAGGAAATGTGTTTATTACCTTTTTTGCTTTGAGATCCTCATAAAGACATTCCATCTAAGATCATGCCAGAGTCCATTAATGTAAGCTTGAAGTGATTGTAATTATGGATTTGATTACCACATTTTATACATCTTTCTTTTCACTTTAGTATCTATTATTGAACATCTGTACTGAGGCCAAACTGTAGCATAGGTTTTAAGAGAGGCAAAATGAAAATGTGACAGTATTTTCAAATGAGGATATTAAAAGAAATTTGGAGAAATAAATGCAGAAGTAGAATAGTACTAAAATAACCTGAAACCATGCATACTTTGAAACCAATGGAAATTATACAGATAATGTTATGACCTCAGAGAAAGAAGGTATTAATCCAAACCAGAGTGAATAATAAAGACTTACAAATTGCATATAAATTGCGTTAGGCCCATAGTCTCAGAAAACAGGAAAGAATGTTCAAAATAGCAGAAATGTAAAAGCTCCAAGGCAGAAATTATCTTGACCTACCTGCAAAGAGGCTAGCTTGAGGCTGGAAGGAATAATTCAAGTTAATGAGAGAAATGATGCATACACAAGGCAACAAAATTCATGACAGAGTACAGTAGTTACATGAGGCAAAGAGCAAAGGTTTATATCCATAGTCACTTTTACTTCACTTTTGTCATTGTTTTCATATTTATCATCACTCACTAGTGTTAATACCCACTCTGTCATTGAGAAATTCATCATAAACTCAAGAAGTCTGTTAAGTCCCTAAAACATATCTTATGCAACTATGATCTTAGGCACCAAAGTACAGGTTCATTAATACTCTACTCTTTGTCTCTCACAGCTAGATCCCAGAAGTGACAGAGAAAAATCCTCTTCTTACAAGCATTCTAGCTAGGTTACAAAATCAAGGTGGACATATATGTGCCACTAACTATGCACACACATTCATTCAAAGGTAAAGAAGACATATTCTTGCCTTCAAGGATTGACTGTTGTATATCCTTGATTGACAGAGGTACACATATACATACATATTAGCATTAAAAAATGTATTATTTACAGTAATAGAACTCCATACAAGACATGGATGTGTGGAGGTGCTGCTTTTTCTGGGAGATGGAACAAAGGTGATTCCTAATTAAAATTTAAACAGAAGAATAACATTTTGCAAGATACATTGAGACTAAATGGGTATTCCAGGCAAGATAAATGCCACAGAGAGAGGCTGGGCAGCATGCAACACCTGTACTGTTAGGGGAACTCCAAGTATTTTAACAACACTGGAGTATGAAAAAAAAAAAAAAACAGTAAAGCAGTGTTGAGAAGTCAGGGACCAGATCATTAAGGAATTCTAGCTTCCTTGCATAGGTCATGGAGATCCACTGACATGTTTAAACTAGGAAAAGCTCAGATTTACACATCAGAAAGATCATTTTGCCTACAGTGAAGAAAATGGATTAAATAAAGTTTGGAGACAGGGCACTAAGTTAGGTGGCCATTGCAAGAATCCAAACATGCCCTGACTGTTGTGACTTAGTTGGTTGGGCATTGTCCCCAAAGCAAAAGTTCACTGGTTCAATTCTAGGTCCGGGCACATGCCTAAGTTGTAGGTTCAGTAGCCTGTTGGGGTGCCAACAGATCAATGTTTCTCACATCAATGTTTCTCTTCCTCTCTTTCTACCTCTCTTCACCCTCTTTAAATTTCTTTTAAAAAGAATCTAAATACAATATAGTGAAAGCTTGAATCAAGGCATAGCAGAGAGTTTAGAGAGGAAAGTATACTTGTGAGAGCTATTTAGAAAATAAGATTTGTAGGACTTGATTAATTAGTAATAATGCTAATAATTATCATAACAATACCTAGTGTTTATTGAGGGCTTATTATACACCAGATTTTGTACTCAAAGCTTTTAGTCTCACATTCAACCTATGAAGTAGACACTTTTAATTCCCCCTGAAACCTGTCACCCTTGATGTGTTCCAGCTCAGTAACTGGGATCACTTTTCACCTAATAATTTAGGCTAAATGCCTTAACCCCTAATTAATATTTTCCATCCATCCTACATTATATCCAGTTCATCAGTAAAGATTACTGTCACTCTTCATACCTCCATGGCAACAGCTCTTGTCCAAGATATGATCATTTCTCCCCAGGATTACTTAAAACTGCTTCCTAACTGGTTTCCCTGTTCTTGCCTTGTTTCTGTACAGCTTATTCTCCCTACAGCAGTAGGAGAGATAATCTCCATGCCTCAGAAGTGCCAGTTGATTGCCATCACAATTAGACTGAAGTTAGAAGTCAAGGCTCGATGTGAACCACCACTGGTTACATCTCTATTGCCTTTCAGTTTCCCCCACTGCACTCATGCTGCCCGAGGCACACCTCCTTGCTCTTGCTTGAACACACACAGGCATGTTCCTACTTCAGGTCTTTCATACTTGTCCTTCCCTCCACCTGAAATGTTCTTTACAGGATTCCCTCCCACAAAGAGATCTCTATTCAAATGACATTTCCTAAGATGCCTTTTCTGACCGTTCCATCTAAAAGTAGCACCTCTTTCCTGTTCTCCCACCACTCTCTATCCTCTAACCAAATTTCTCTTTCTTCATTACAGGTATTGCTACCCAATGAATATAACTGTTATTTATTGTTAATTGAATGCCTTGTCTGGTAATATAACCAAGGATCTTATTTAGCTTGTTTCATGTCATCATATCCTAGGGACAGGGGTAGTATCCCCCATGCAGTAGGTATGTAATGCTTTCTGAATGAATGTAAATGCATGAGGGAGTGAATGAGTGCTCTTTTTATAGATGAACAAACTGAAGCATAGAGAAATAAGTAATTTCCTAAGTGCATACAGCTATGGAGGTCATAGAGCTGGGTTTCGATCCTGTGCAATATGACTGAGAACATACATGTATAACCACTACACAGCAGTGGCTTTATGTGTCTAGGAACTCAGAGTGGAAACTACAGTTCAAAAAATGAAGCATTAGAGGAAGGATATTAAATTTATTCTCCTTTCTCTATATTTTAGTTAAAATTTTAGACCAGATGTGAGTCCATAGGAAGAGTGTATTCGGTATAGCAAAAACAGATGGTTGAAGATGGAGTTAGTCATCATATTATGTTGGAAAAATGATGACTTGGAGTAAAAAAGATTGCTTCATATTAATGTCTACCATGTAGTCATATAAGTGGGCTTCCTTCCTCCTGTGTATGAGATGGCTAAAGATAATTTCTACATTGAATATTGTGATGATCCAATGATTATATATGTGAAATACTTTGCAAAATATTATACTAATGCAGTGATTATGGATTAGAGGATGTCCTTTCTTTTCTTTCTCATGTGCTATATATTCTATTGTTGCAAACATGTGTTATATAACTAAACACCACTTTCTTAGATGCTTTTGGCTGTTGTGGACTCAGCCAGTCTCCTGACGAACCACGTACATGCAGGGGAAATTTGGCTCAATCTGTGCTAACTAGCTGATGTAATTGACCTTCTGTCTTATATTGCATAACGCGGTCCTTGTATCAGGAATTGCTAACAGTGAGATCTGCAGAGAAGTCTGGAGACAAACTAACCCTTTACGCTTCTTCCCTATTTAATCCATTGCAAATTGTTGTTGCTGAATAATTTAAACTAGCTGATGATGAGCCTCTTATGTATGTAAAAAACACAGATAGCAAAGTGGTGTCCCCACAATCTTTCATGTTTATTCAAATTAGAGGTCTTGAAAGGACTTGTTTCAAGAGAAGAAGAGGGAAAAGTTTAAAAGCTTAGTCGTGGCAATTACAGGGAGAATGTTTTCTGTCTCTTCTCGTAGAAATGCATGCATCTTATCCGTAATGGCTGCCAGCCTTCTTGTCAGACCAATTACTTTAAAACAATTGTTTTATTCGGAATAGATGTCACAGCCCAAGTGATTGTCCCTTGTCAGTGACACATTCAATTAAACAGCTCTGAATAGGAGTTCTGGAGGGCCTACTGTGCCTTGTCCAATCTTATCAGTCAACAAAGAACAACCTTAGAGACTTTGGTGCCGACTGGTTCCACTGTCAGGTGGTTTGAACATGTTGCACCTTCCCAGGGTTCCTCAGAGTCTTTCAGCCCTGTGTCTCTGACAGCCAATGACAGGCCTTGTCTCAGCAGTGTCTGGGTCCACAATGCCAAGAAAGCTTATGGCAGTAAATAAGATGGCAGCTGTGACAATCCTGACAGCTGGCTGGAGCTCAGGGTGGCAAACTGAACCGGACTGTGAGCAGTTGGAGCAGCAGTGAAGTATGACCACCATTACTGGTTGGCAGATGTCAGTTTCCACACTACTAGTTACTACATGATGTGACGGACACTCTCGCATCATTATACAGTCAGGCAGAACTTTAAACAAACTCCGCGCACCTAGCATGTTCTATAACTTCTTTTGAGGTCAGGAAAATCACATATACTCATTAAAACATAAATTCTTCTCCCTTGAGTACTTGTAATTGAAAAAGAATTTTGGGAAATAGCAATGGCAGACAATGGGCTCTTCCACGTTAAGAGATGGGATCACTGAAAGTAAAACTAATTTCAAAGAAAGGTTTATTATTTTGGCTGCTTTTAGAAGGGCTGTTGTTGAGTAGTGTTAGTATTAAATAAGTGTTAGTATTCCTTTGTGTAGAAATCGTACATGTCCCCATGCCTTTTGAATAATCTTCTACACTTTCTTTTCGTAGACAAATTCTCCATCCTTCTGCCTTTTATTATTTTTCTTATTTTCTAAAGGACAACTGATGATAAAAATACATATTTTCAGAGGAGATGGGTGTTGTAAAATATATGTTATCAAAACAGGTAAAACTGGAAGGAGGCATACCATTGTGAATTCATAAACAGAGCAAAATGGATTTCTGTGGCTACGTCAACTCTCTGCAGAATACAGACTTGCTATTTTGTCATAAGGTCAACGCAGGTGGGCGAGCAGGCTCGGGATTTAGAAATTTGCCGTGGATCTAATGTTGAAAGCTGTCAGACTAGCTCCGTCAGCAGGTGGCAACAGAGCTGAACCTAGTCACGGAGAGGAGTCAGCCAAATGACACAGCCACACACCGATGCCGAGCTCTCCCTCTTCAGTCCTGTGAGAGGTTTGAGGTCTAGTCACCTAAAATCACTTCTCAAAATGTCCACCCCAACTCCCATTAGCTTAATCATCATATTCTTATGAAATTCTGTCACAGATGTAACATTTCATAGGTAATCAGATGCCGTTCCAAGCATTTGTAGATATTTTTTAAACCTATTTCCTAATACTTCAAACATGGAGTCTTATGTGGGTGAAATGCCTTGGAAACCCTCAAGAGTAGGCAAAATTGTCACTATAAAAGTTCACAAAAATGCCTCTGGGCTAAAACCATGTACTAAAGATAAAAAGTTACATATTTGATAAATGAAATTTATAGATGAATGTCTCATTAGGCAAAGTGATCATTATACCAATTGGTTTTAAGTAAATTAGATTGAGGCAATTTGACATTATCCTCCTAAATATGCCTTTCCACTCTGAAATTCTAGGATTTCTGATGTGCTCAACAAAGCCATTGCCCCAGACAGGTTTGCTATGGCTCTTTTTCTAAGTAAGATCAATATTTCTAATATAAAGTGATGGCAAAAACCGTATGAAAATAAATAACTATTTGCTACAGGCCAGGTATACACCCCTGCACTTTACATTCACTCGTCCTATCAGCGCTTCCTGAGCATCTATATGTCGGGCACTTCTGAAATGACTCCAGTAGTCTTCACACTGACCTTGTGGCTCATCCCAAATGCGGTTGGAGTTGTGGGGGTAGGCATAGAACTGAAGCCAAGAACAGTTAAATAATTGCCTAATAAAATGTTGAGGGTGGGTTTTAAATGCAGGCAGTCTGGGATAGTGATTTATTGTCTCAGTAGATGGGCTCTGCTGATGATTAGTAGTTAATTGCGCTACTCTAGGGGATTTTTGAAGCCGGACAACACACAGAACAGGCTGTAGAGATGTAGATGGTATCCCCTGCACAGTTAAAATGAAAATGTAAGGGCTAAATGGAAGGACTCTCAATGATAGCACTACTAGGAGATCAGAAATCACAAAGTGTATCTAATAACCGTCAGGTCTTAAAATGAGAGGAAAGAGAGCACCTATCAAAAGGAGCAAGTGATAAACAAGAAATCCCAGACAAAGCCTATATTAAAAGAGCCACAGTACACCATGCTGGTAATTTTCACATTCTTTCTCTCTGATGTCTAGTTGTTTATGGAGACCCAAACTCTGTTTCCTCACCTCCCTATCTGAATACCTCTGTAATGGCTGAGAGGTGAACAGTTGGAGGATGCTATACCAAGCAGGACTTCCTTTGCTGGCACTGTGAGCAAGGTGGGGGAAGCAGGAGCTGTGACAGGGATCATGCTTTGTCCTTTATGCTGTTGAAAATGTAAGTGACCAGAAACATCAGAAATCAACTACATTTGGTGCTAAACATCAGACACCATTCTGGGTGATAGAAGCTGTTAATTTCTAATACTACTACTGACAGTATAATTAATGTCCTTAGTCAAATAACATTTCCATTATGACATGATTATACTCAATTCTAATACATAGTACTTACACACATTTGTTAGTAAATAAAACAAAGACATTCATTCTATCTTATCTATCTATCATCTTTCTATTATCATTAGAAATTTAGGAAACAATAACCAAAATAAAATGAAAAAAAAAAACCTCTTAGATTAGAATTATTTAAAATTGATTATTTAAACTCTAGTTTACAATATAAAGAAATAAACAGGAAAGAAATTTTGGTGCAGAAATGTTTGCAAAAGGTGAAATGTACCTGCAATGCAAACTGACCCACTGGGGACAATCTTTCCACAGAAGTGAAATTCCTTCCTGAGCTCAGCTGGCGATCTGTTTATGCCCTGAAGCATGATTATAATGTTAACCTTGAAAGGTCCTAATGAAATGAGTTTGGTGGTCTCAGCCTATATATTTTTATATGCACTGGTGCATGCTTTGGAACATATCTTGATGGACTGTCTGTGAAATAGCACAGCATGTATCTGAGATTACAGTGTGACCCGTATTCTCCACACTATAATTCCCATTTTTTCCCACATGATGCATCTCTCAAAATTCAGTTCAGAAAGGGGAAATGACTTCTTAATGACAGTCTGTACATTATTGATGGAGCAATAGGGTGGCAGAGTGATAACTCTAGGTGTCTTGTTTGCCAGTTGATTAACCAGAGTGTATGCATTCCCTAAGTAAAACATGCTTTGCAGAAAACCAGTTATCTATTCAGCCTCTCACTAATGGCAATATTGTGGAATGCGAGACTCTCCCCTTGTCTCAAAATCTTGGTGGAATATGACTCTTTGAATCAGACTGTAAATTAAGACATAAAATTAAAATTGAAATGCATACAAACCATTTGAGTCATCTGAGTGCTATTAAGAACTTAGGTTGAAGTAAAGGACTGAGTAGTATTATCTGTATTTAGTAGTGATGATAATAGGTCTCCTGGATAATCCTCTCAGGTTTTAAGGCATGAAATCTTTCTACGTCTTGAAGGGATATGAGATTGCTACAACTATGACATTTAACTCAAATAAAATATTTAGAAGTGAAGTGATCACCTTACAGATTGAAGTTTAGTATTTGGGTGACTGTCTAGTGAAGTTCTAATGTGACAGTTTTGCTCTTTCAAGAAAACACGGGAGATCAAGTTGCAGCTTTCCAGTCTTCTGTATCAACTTTGGAACCAGTTTGGCAATGTCAGCAGTTAATTCTCAGTATCCTGGAGGAAAAGACATTTAACTTCTCTTGCACCCACTGCTGACATGAGACTTGAATGTTGGATACAATTTAGTAGCAAAACTTTTTCATAGCTAAAAACTTTCATGCCTCACTTCTTTCAATGTGAGTGTCACATTGATAAATAGCTTGCATTCTTTATATTTAACTTCTCTGAATGGAATTCAAGATATTTTTTTCTCTGAGGCCATTAGGAATTTATGAACCATTTTTCTTTTCTCTAGTCTTCAAAGAAGAATCTACTTGTATAAAGAAGACTCCAAGGCATTTGCTGTTTTATTGAGTGAGCCCATTAGCAGGTATTAAACAGGAAACTCAGATTTTAGGAGTTCTGAGGGACTGTAGAAGTGGAGAACATGTATTTAAAGAATACAGACCAAGCACAAACCTTTTATTCTTCCTCATTGAACATCTTTTCTTCTGTGTCTTACAGAAAACTAAAATTATAAAATTATTCAGATGTTAGCCATTTCTTTGAAAATCTCCATTAGTTATCATGTATTAGTGGTGGCATCTCCACACACCATTGCCATTTTCTCATTACCCTTAACGTACTTGAGGAATACTGGGTTCAAAATCCCCTGTGACTCCTGCTCTTGTGTAATGCAAGAAACTCAGGCAAGACTAAAATAAAAAGGGAAATGAATTATGTAGCCTGCAGAAGAGAAGGCTAAGTGGGTTTGGGGATTGTAAGGAAATTTAATAATAGTCTTCATGTACAGAACAAATATTATACGGAGATTGATGACTAGCTATTCTCTGCATTTACTGAGGTCTTAATAACAGGAAATAAAACAAGAGAGACTAAGGTAGCAACGAGGAAATCTTTCCTGATGTTGAAGTTTGTTGGCCACGGTTGTGCTGAGCTCATCAGTCAATATTTATGAAGTTTGTTATATGAGGTCAGAGTTGCCCAAGATGGAATTGGTTACTTAAGAATGTTTTTAGCATATATTTACATTTTGTCTGTAATGATTTATCTTGTCTTGTTTACAGACAGAGAAACAGATAATTGGCTCTATGACTTTTGAAGTTTCTTCAAAGTCTCACAGCAGAAAATGTGAGCTGCTGATACAAATGTTTGTACTAACATAACATGGCTTTTCCTGGCACCCATCTTCAGAAGGACAGAAAAGAACTAAGTATGAGCATCTATGGATGGAATCCTTCAGGCTCCAACATCTTTAAGGCTCTCTTAAAAGCAGAGTCCAGTGGTGCTTCACTAATCTCCTTTAGTTCCATTAATGTTCTCTTGCAGAGCTGACCATGAAGTCTCACTGTTTTGGGGGCCTTGGCTACTCTTCCAGTGGCTCCCCCTGCTTAATGAAATGATGACCATTGACTTGGACCAAGATATTTATCTCTCTGGTTTGCTACCCATATCACAGTATCCTGCTTGTTACTCACTCCAGTTTCTGCTTCATGGATATCACACTTCTGTCCCTGCTGGACACTTTCTGTTCTGACCCCAAATCTACATTACCTCTGAGGTTAAGGAGGGCCATCTTTTAAAAATATATTTTATCGATTATGCTATTACAGTTGTCCCAGTTTTCCCCCTTTGTCCTCTCTACCCAGTACCCTATTTCTTCTGGCAATCCTCACCTTAGTTCATGTCCATGGGTCATGCATATAACTTCTATGGCTACACCATTTCCTATACGGTTCTTAACATCCCCCTCTTTATTTTGTACTTACCAATTTGTGCTTTTATTATATCTCTTTTTTTATTGTTGTTCAAGTAAGGTTGTCTCCATTTTCCTCCCACCACTACCCCTACCCCAGCCATCCATACCTCCCATCCTCAATCCTACCCCCCTTTGGTTTTGTCTATGTGTCCTTTGTACATGTTCCTGGACAATCCTTCCCCCTTCCCCCACCCATTACTCCCTCCCACCTCCCTTGTAGTTACTCTCAGTTTGTTCTTTACTTCAGGGTCTCTGGTTATATTTTCCTTGCTTGTTTGTTTTGTTAATTATGTTCCAATTCTGGGTGAGATTATATGGTATTTGTCTTTCACTGCTTGGCTTATTCCACTTAGCATAATGCTCACCAGTTCCATCCATGCTGTCACAAAGGGTAGAAGCTCCTTCTTCATTTCTGCTGCATAGTAATCCATTGTGTAAATGTACTACAGTTTTTTGATCCCCTCATTTACTGATGGACACTTAGGCTGCCTCTAGCACTTGGCTATTTTGAATTGTGCTGCTATGAACATTGGGGTGCATGTGTTCTTTCAAATTGGTGTTTTGGAATTCTTAGGGTATAATCCCAGGAGTGGAATTGCTGGGTCAAAAAGGCAGTTCCATTTTTAGTTTTCTGAGGAAATTTCATACTGCTTTCCACGTGGCTGTACCAGTCTGCATTCCCACCAACAGTGCACTAGGGTTCCCTTTTCTCCACAACCTCACCAGCACTTCTTGTTTCTTGATTTATTAATGATGGCCATTCTGATTGGTGTGAAGTGGTACCTCATTGTGGTTTTAATTTGCATCTCTCTGATGGCCAGTGATGCTAAGCTTCCTTACATATGTCTCTGGGCCATCTGTACATCCTCCTTGGAGAAGAGTCTGTTCCGATTAATGAGGATCTATTTGTCAATAGAAAAATTATGAGTTATTAAGCTACAGAATGGTGAGGACTTGCTTTTTCAGTCAGGACAGTTTCTGCACTGTGCTATTAAGGGCAACATGTGAATTGCAATATTTCATATGAGCATAAAACTGAAAATCCTAACTGATATTCACCAGTATGTAATAATTGACTTTAAACAGTTGAAACACTTATTTTGAATGAGTTCCCAACTTTCAAGGCACCACTCCCTCTGTGGGCTATTTTCTTGGCTGCCACCATTGCTGAGGATCTGAAGTCATGGATCCTAGGGCCATCACTTACAGAACCATCTTACCATTTTCCGATTGTAAGTCAGGTCATCTTGCTGGTATAGTCCCTGGTCACCAGTTTTTCAAACAAACTTTTTATGGTCTTATCTCTCCAATTTTATTTAGGTAGGTAGATGTATAGAAATTTAAAACCATTTGTTATAAAGACATGCATCTTCACACTCCTAGAACCCTGGCTTTTGCATATGATCTTCTTAAACAACTTGCAGATTAGGTATGATTAAATAGCATCCACATGAGTCATGCCAGGGATAAAGCAGTCAAAACCATCTTTTTAAAGATAACTCCAATTCATAAACATGATTCTAATCTTCCTGGATAAAAAAATACAGGTTTATTTAGTGAGAGCTGAAATTCAACATTTTCAAAATATTTTCAGAAAAACTATTGAACAGTGTTTTCATCTGTTGAAACCTGACAATACACAGGAAATGGACAAGTTAAGGGGAAGGCAAGAGGACAGGCTTCTCTCAAGTATAAAGAAGGTATGCAACTTGCCCAAGGCACACCCTGAGTGGTGGCAGTGTTAAGTAATTACACTGTAGGTGATTAGTATTTATATTAACATAATGCTGAATCCAAAGTCCACACATTTTCCTTCCTATTAAATCAACTTTTACAGTAAATATAAAACATTCTCACTATGTTTTATAATACTTCAAGTTAAAATTGTAAATGTGCTGTACTGACTGGTGTGCTTGATAAGACGGACGTCATCCTACAGAGCAAAGGCTTGGCAGGTTCAGGTCCCGGCTCGGGCACGCCTGGTTTGCAGGCCAGTTCCCTGGTTCACAGCATGTGAGGGGGCAACTGACTGATGCTTCTCCGACACATTTCCCTCTTTTTTTCTGCCTTTCCCCTCTCTCTAAGAATAAATAAATAAAATATTTTTTAAAATCATAAATATGTTAATGTCTTCTGTTGATCATTCATTCCCTCTTCTCAGAGGCCTTTGTTTCTTCACTTGGTTTCTAGGACACCTCTTCTCTTGGTTTTCCTCTTGCTTCATTAGGCACTTCATCTTCCAAACTCCTGTTTTTGAAAGGACTTCAGCCTTAGTACACTGACCTATATCAATATAAGACACTTACTCTGCAGGTCTCATAAAATCTTGTGGTTTCAAATATGATCTGTGTGCTCATAGTAACAAATTTACATCTACATGTTGTAACTCCACTGTAAACTCCAGACATACATGTTCAACTGCCTACTCTATATCTCCTATTGGATGTCTAATAGATATTTCTAATATATATTATCTAATAGGTAATTAACATGTTGAAAATTTAACTTCTGACTCTGTCCACTTCCCTAAGCCTGTGCCATTTTGGATTTTGTCACATTAATGGCAACTCTGTGGTACAATTGTTTAGATACAAATCCTCATAATCATCTTTTACTTTTCTCTATACTTCATATCTGATTATTGAAAAATTGTTTTTGGCTCTATCTTTACACATTTCTGGAACTTGACCACATTTCTAAAACATCTCTACTGCTCCTACTAGTTCTACCTCACCTCTATCTCTTGCCTGAATTACTACTGTAGCTTCCTAACATTTTTTCAGCTTCCACTCTTGCTTCCCACAGTCTGTTCCCAGCAAAGCTGCAAGAGTGATCCAGTTTTACCAGGGATTATGGAACAGCTCTGTTCAAACTCTCTAAATTTTCTCCATATTTTGCAAAGTTAAAATTATAAGCCTTACACAGTTCTTCAAGGATCTATTGGGTTTGACCCTCTGTCACCCTGCTGGCAAGACTGCTCAGTACTCATTTCCTTTCTCACCCTGCTCTGGCCAGCTATGCCAGAATTCTCACCTGTTCCTCACATACTCCAGGAAGCTGCTCCACTGACTCTTGCTGCACACACTCAAAGCTGTTGCACTGACTCTTGCCTCTGCACGGAATGCTCTATCACCAGACATCTGCAAGGCTCACACCTTCATTTCCTTCCATTCTTTTTTTTCTCTGTCATTTGAGGATGATGTTGACTGCTCCTTCCCCCCAATCTTTCTTACCTGGAATTATTTTATCACCTTCATGGCATTTATCACTTTTTAGAATGTCATGCAATTTACTTATTCTGCTTATTTTTTGTATTTTATCTCTATTCACAAAAATGTAAGTCCCACAGAGCAGGTTTTCTAGTGGTTTGTTGATGGATGAATTCCCATAACAAAGAATCATGCCTGACACACAGTTGGCAGTCAATTAATAATTTTAGAAGGAAAGAAAGATAAGTAAGAATGAAACAATGAAAGCAAGAAGGAAAGGAAGAAAGGAAGGCAAAGGAAGTTTTTATTGTGTAAGCTACAATATATCTCTTAGTGGTAGCTTATTCTCTTGATAAATGACAGAAATTAAACACTAGAACAATAATTTACAACAATTAGGGGGAGAACACCCTGGCGGAACTTTTAAAAGAAATACAGAGGTAACTGGGTGTTAATAAAAAGAAGAGATGTTTTATCACAGCCAAGAGGAACCTGAAGAAACCTGATAATTAAATGTAATGTATTCTAGATGAGATTCTAGAACAGAAAAAGGATAGTAGATAAAAACTAAAGAAATTCAAAGTATGGATTTTTGTTAATAATAACATTTCAGCACTGGTTTATTCATTGTAATAAATATGTTACACTACTCTAAGAGTTAATAATAGGGAGACTGTCTGGGATTATAAGTGAACTCTGTACTATTGCCACTGTTTTTTCTCTAAGTCAAACACTGTTCACAAAAAATTTACATAAAAATAAGAATCTTGACTAGGAAAAATTGATGTACGTTTTATTTAGAACTTTATTCTCCCTTAACATTATTTCTATCACATAGGATTTCTATGTGATGCCAATATGATAATTTGAAGATTTCCCCAATATACAAGAATGTTATGGCAGTAACTTGGTTTTACGTGAATAATCAAGTATGTTATGAGGCCAAATATTATAGCATCTGAAAAATTAACAGTTACAAAGGCCTCAAAAAACCTCCTTCCAAGAAAAGACATTTTAGCATTATCCTTGACAAGTAACTCTGTGGGGAAATTTTTCTATGGAGCTGGAGAAATTTTAAGATGTTACCCTTTTATGAAAAAAAAAGAGATACTATTGGGGACATATTTGGAGTTAGCACCTAGTTTGGTTAGTTGAAATAAAAAGTAAAATTCACAAGAAAAATATATATAAGTATATTTAAAAAGTACATTTAGTAATTTAAGGAAAACTTTGAAACTAAAACCAGAACAAAATGTAACAGTGGAAAAACCAAGATCAGTTCAACATCCATCATTAAATATGAGATATACTAGAAACAAATCAACAATTTGTATGTCTGTAATTTTGATCACAGAACATATTATGTACACACTTGGAAGAAAAACAAACTGTACCATATATAGCTACCCAAAGTGAAATAAAACAAAAGATACAGAGAACCAACAGTGAAGGGAAGGAAACCAGGACTCAAATCAACAATTCAGAACAAAAGGAAAAAATAAACATCCAACTGGAACAGAATGGATAAACAAGAATTCAAAAAAATGAGGAGAGGCTTAGGAAACTGGGACAACTTTCAACGTTCCAATACCTGAATCATAGGGGTGCCAGAAGGAAAGGAACAAGAGCAAGAAGTTGAAAACTCATTTGAACAAATAATGAAGGAAAATTTCTCTAATCAGGCAAAGGAAATATGCTTTCAGGAAGTCCAGGAAGCTCAGAGATTCCCAAAGAAGTTGGACCCAAGGAAGCACACACCAAGGCACATACTAATCACATTACCCAAGATTAAAGATAAGGAGAGAATCTTAAAAGAAGCAAGAAAAAAGGAGAGAGATGCCTACAAAGGAATTCCCATAAGGCTGTCAGTTGATTTCTCAAGATAAACCTTACAGGCAAGAAAGGGCTGGAAAGAAGTATTCAAAGTCAGGAAAGGCAAGGACCTACATCAGAGATTACTCTATCCAGCAAAGTTATCATTTAGAAGGGAAGGGCAGA
>PVKU01000542.1:58579-116877 GCA_004027475.1 Anoura caudifer
AAAAAAAAAAAAAAAAAAAAAAAAAAAAAAAAAAAAAAAAAAAAAAAAAAAAAAAAAAAAAAAAAAAAAAAAAAAAAAAAAAAAAAAAAAAAAAAAAACTATGAATGGTAAAATGGAAACAAACTCCCAACTATCAACAACTGAACCAAAAAATAAAAAAATAAAAACAAAAGCTAAGCAAAAAACTAGAACAAGAACAGAATCAAAGAAATGGACATCACATGGGGGGTTTTCAGTGGGGAGGCAGAGGGGAAGAATGGGGGGAAGGTACAGGGAATAAGAAGCATAATTGGTAGGCATAAAATAGATGGGTAGAGGTTAAGAATGGTATAGGAAACAGAGGAGTCAAAGAACTTATATGTATAATCCATGGACATGAACAAAGAGGGAGAAGGCTATAGGGTCAGGGGTACAGGGTGGAGGGGGGATATAGGGGGAAATTGGGAAAACTGTAATAGCATAATCAATAAAATATACTTTAAAAATAAGTTCAACAATATAGAGTATTATCTATACTCTATCTGTACTGTATTGATACTAGAGTAACACCACTCTGTATAGACAACAGAAATGAAGTCTGTGGCGCTAAACCACTCCCATACTATAAAGACATGCAGTTGCAAGGTCAGAGAATGCAAGCATAATCTAGATAGAGAATTAGGTAGCCCTTTGAGACTAAGAAGCGTTGGTAGGGACAACATTACAGAAAGACAGAGACAGACACACAGAGACATGGTTGAAACTGCCTTGAGGGGTGGCACAGTCCTCCTTGGAAGAATTTCAAGAGGGAATTTTTAAATAGGGTAAAGAAAGAGTACTTTTGGTTTTGTATTAATGCGTAAATGTAAATACACTTGTTTGAAAATTTCTGGGGTGTTGTATACGACTTAATGAGTTTGTTCCTGTTGATTCTAGTCTGATCAGCATGGTTAAATGTTTATTTTGTTCTATGATCCTTTGGTTCTATTGGATAAGAATCATTTATTACAGCTTGGAGGAAACTCCAATCCCTCCCCAAATCTCCCCCATTTGGGGAATCAGAGAATAAGTGTGCTCTAGGCAGCCTACCCTGTTACTTATTTGCTGTCACCCAGGAAGCAGCAGTATGACTAGAAGACAGAAAAACCTGTTACAGTATGTGCACTAATCCTAAGCAGGTGCAAAGGAGGCTTGAGGGTACATCTGAGCAGGAGGCTTTCCTTTTCCACATGGCCATTCCGGGGGGTGGGGCTGGGGCAGAATTTAACTCACAAACAAGTTCCACACATAAGATCATCTCCTTATTGGGTTACTTTGTGAATGAGTTATGTGATTGTCTTTCATGCTTAAAAAGTATTCCACTGAGAGTGAAAACTGGGCATGTTGTTAACCTGAGTTTTTTTGGTTTCTGGCTTCAGTCTTCAATATTGAGTAATTTCACTTTTAGGGGCATTGTCATTATTGACCTCCAGACTTTGTCATTCATATCAGGTGATTTTTCAATTTAAGTAGAACACTTTAGCTAACCCTAGCTTTTTCTGGGTAGATTTTTATTGTTGTTTTGACAATAGCAGTCTGTTTTCACTGGTGCATATCTTAAGTAATTATTTCCCTTATATTTTCTCTTTCAATTTTAAATAGATGTGGGGTTGATGAACTCGAAGGGAGTTAGCCAACAGAATAGACTTAATTGCAGACAAGCAGAACAGGTAATGTTTTTACAAGTCTTAATGGTGTTCCAAATAAAAGTCCTGTGCTTTCCTTG
The DNA here is from genome assembly GCA_004027475.1 of Anoura caudifer. Taxonomy (NCBI): domain Eukaryota; kingdom Metazoa; phylum Chordata; class Mammalia; order Chiroptera; family Phyllostomidae; genus Anoura; species Anoura caudifer. The sequence goes on from PVKU01000542.1 coordinate 60,324, forward strand.
ATCAATACATCCATCCTTCATCTAAAAAACATTCCTTAAATGTTACCAATCCAGCGAATTCAGCAGCTCATCAGGCCAAACCCCTCCCACAAGATTGCTCTCTGATGGGTCTAAAAGACATCACTAGAAGTTTTATTGGAACGATGCTGTTACAATGTTTTTAGAATTTGTGAAAGAATTGGGGGCTAAATTAACAAATGAGCTATTGCTCCTTGTGACTAGGGATCATAAGACCTACTTGTTAGAATGGAATGTCCACAACTTTCTCAGTTTTCTGTGCGCTGGCGTTGCTGGAGAGCCTGTACCACTCCTACAGGTCTTCCAGTCAGACTGAGGACCTCCAGAACCTGAGCAGCTCAACCTAAGATGGAAAGGGTTCTAGATCTCCATCAGGCTACTTGGCTTTCTATGGCTACTTCAGAGTTTATGACCTTAGTAAATAAACAGTATTGCTCAGAATGAGGATCCTGTTTCATTTGCCTGTTATCCAGACGAGAAGCAATAAAATTAGTACTTCCCTTTATTTGCACCATTTTGACTTTGTCAGGCACGCCCCCCCCCCCCCCCCCGCAGCACCACCACCCTCTATGCCTGGAGTTCACTTAACTGCCTGTTTTAACTTTTCTATATTTGATGATTTCCTTTCAAAGTAATATTTGTCCTATCTAGCTTACTTATTGTTTCTTCTTCATTCTAAACTATCATTCTGCTTTAAAACTCTGTAATTTATTTTTTTGTCATCTTCTCTTATTCTGCCATGAAATTAGTAATACTGCACACTAATGTGGCCCACTGTCCAGCAAAGTTTCTGGCATGGAACATACACCTAACAAATATTACTTGTGTGAATAAATAAGAAATGTATAGATATTGGTAATTCTCATCTATTATTCAATATGTGAGAATCATAAACTATTCCAATGAAATTTTTCTAAGATTTGTTGAAAAGTTGATAATGCCCTAGTATCACAGGTATAAACAGTGATTTATTCTCTCTGATTTTTCTCAGTGCAACTTATCAAAGTGCATGTTAAGACACTAAAATGCATTATGCATGAGGATTGTCACTATTTCCTCATTCTTGTATCTGTGACTGATTTCTTAAAGTAAGGAAATACTAATAAAGACCACCTTTGTATATATATTTTTATTTTCTCTGTTAAATATAGCTATTTATGTTCTCTTCATTAATTCTTATGGACATTGTTTGTTTTATTGACTTCTGTAGTAAAATAATATTTGAAGCTACCCATGATAGAGTTTTGGGGTTTGGCCAATAGTTTAGAAGAGTTAGTAAAAAATTATAGGATCTGATAGTGTTGTAGTCACAAGTCTGAGACATTGTACTTGACATCCTCTTGCTAGATTAGGATTTAAAGTAACCCCTACAAATTGTGATGTCTATGCTCTATTTTGAGACCTTGAGTCTCACTGGAAACATTTTAAGAACATATTCTTAGACCACATTCAGCTCTATCCCTTCCCTTTGCTCTTTGTCAACAATTGTGTGCTATTTGTGCACATTCCTGCTTTTCCTTAAAGGTAGAGCAAACACATCTTCTCCCACCCAAAAAGCAGCACAGTGTTCTCTCATGAATAGATGTTGAACCAATTTGATTAAATACATCATAGACAATCAATGAAATGAATAGAATTAATGTTCTATTTCTATGAAAAGTTATAATGCTTCAGGATGCTGCCAAATGGTCAAGTTTATTCTTCATTGATTTCTTGCCAATCATTAAATACATTTTATTGTTCCATTTCACTTCGTTGTTCAGAAATATCCATTTCAGCCAAAATTTATTACTTGTCCTATGCTATTTAGGTCTGCTTGCTGGTTCTAAATGACCACAATATCATTTTACACATATAATTTGCACTAGATAGAAAGTTTAATACAGTTTCTCAACATTTGATCACTTCATAATGTCATGTTTTGGGATTAATGGTATACTGTATCCTATTTCACTAAGTTAAAGTGGAGAGTCTAATAAAAATTATAGTGCCTAGAAAGTATAATTTTAGTATTCAAAATAATTAAGAGATATATATCTAGAAATCACATTTTTGTCTTAATTGATCACTAGAAACATTCTGATAGAGCTGTTGTTGGATGCCACTCTCAAAGAGCATAATTTCAAGTGATATCACATGACTTCACGGGAGATATAAGATGAAATGGGCTTTTCCAGAATCTTCCTGTCTTACTTTCCCTGCAAAGAGATGTATAAGAACCTACTTGTATTTTTCAACTTTACATAAACTTTATCCATTTGTGATCAGATCATTTGACAGAGACCACTGTCTTGAATCACATTTTTTTTTTCTATTTTGGGTTGTTGAGATAAACTACTTCATGGTTTTGCTGCTTTGGCATCCATTTTGATTGGCCAAGCAGCCTGCAGGTCCCTTAACTGACACTAGGCCTCTCAAGCAGGTGCATGTCCTAAATAACAGCCAACAGAGTTGCAAACAAACATTAGTTCCTGATATGACTTCCCTGGTGGCCCTTGTGATCAATAGTACTCCACTTTCCAGGGCTTCCCACTGTGCAACTTACCAAAGTACTGCTCTTTTGGTTGGAATTGACCAATCTGGCCTTAGCCAACGAACCCCAAAGCACTCTACACATGGATCCTGATAAAGGTGTGTGCCTCAGATCCTGTGGCTCTCTCTGTCAGCACACTCCCTTGCCCTCCCTGTGTAGCCCATCAAGAACTCTGTGTATTTCCTCCAGGACCCATGAGTAATAAACTTCTCTATTTTAGATTCTCTTGTGGTCTCTTGTTGAACTGTAATTCACCATCTGACACCCTGTGTTCCACTTAACACATGTTAATTTAGCAAAGTCAGAACATGAGCAAATTCATTTGCTAAAATGCAATATAATTATTAAAGTGAGCAAAATTTAGCTAGATCATTTCTTCTTATGGAGAGAAGCTTAATAGACATTAAACCCCTAGAAAGAACTATAAATCTAGTTAGAAAAAATATATACTGGATTAAATGATTATGAAAAACAACATGAGAACACTTAAGCAAGTATAGAATGGTATGGAAAAAACTTAGCATGGATTAATAAAAGAAGGATGAGTGTCGGGCTTAACAAACCAATTAACTTTCATCAGGCAAGAGAGTCAAGGAGTTCTTAACAGGGGTAAAGCAATAGATGTAATTTGTTTACAGAATAAAAAGCCTCTTTGACATGCTACTGCATCACAGACAAGAACTTGAAATCAGCAAGTTATTTATGGAAAAATTATACATTGAACAAAAAGGTACACAATAGTGGAGAACATTGACAGGCATTCCAGATTACATGTTAGAAAGAAGAAGTAAATGGAGGAGGGGGCTGCAGCTGTGCCTGCATGCCATCTCTGTCCACAGAGACATTTGCTAAAGGTTGATAATGGGAAGGAAAGGAGCATTGCCAATCAACAATACTGATTCAAACAAATTAGAATCAAATTGGGTCTGTTATTAGAAATTTATTTTCTTGATTTTCTACTTTGAATTTCTTAGAAAATTTGAAGAGTTTTTCACAACAGTAGCTATACATTTCATGCCAAAATGGATTCTGCCTGCTAATGGGTGATTTAGGACTTGGGCAATGGCAGATCAGCTCCTTACTGAATCCCTTCATTCATAGACATAGATAAATTTTCTCCTTGTTCACGTCAGGTTTTCCCACACCTGCAAGCCCAGCATAGCATATGTCTTACAGCTTCTATGTACTTCAGCGAAGTCACGTTTTTCATGTTTTTACATCAGTACTGGGTCAGACTCCAATATTTTTGTACCTCAAATATTTTAATAATTTTCCAAATTAGTGCAACTTGGATTAATTAATTAATCCTCCAGAAGGTTAATTTTGACAAGTCATTTTTATTTTCCTATCCAGGGGCTTTGCTAATCTGTCTATTACTTCCTTCCTTTTTCTCCATTATTCTCAAACTTATTTTATTCAAGACTCTACCACTTCTAACATATATTATTATAATCAGTACTAACAACTTCCAACAATATATTTATCCTTTAGAACATGCACTGTACTAATAGTTTGAAAGCACTGTTTATAATTTTTGTAATGCTAATCAAGGAAAACATTGCTGTGTCAACTGTAAAGCTGAGGGGAAGGACACCTAGAAAGGTTAGCAACCTTGCTGCAGGCCACACAGTAGTATGAGAAGGATTCAGCGTACAACTGATACTCTAGAGCCACTTTTCTGTGGTATTTCTTAAAATTGTTTCCTACATGCCATCCTTGCTTTACTTAGTAGATCCTTTATAATAATGCCAAAATTTTAAAGACATTATTTGATTTTTAATTTAAATCCTATCAATGAAGCCCACTCCTTTCATCCATAGTGCCTCCAGACAAAATTTAAACTCCTTGGTATGTCATGTCAAGCTCCACATTAGGCTTCATCCCTCATCCCCACCATAGCTCCAATTGCCTCACTAAACTAGCTTTCTTTACGGCAAGTTCTTCTCCTGATGTTCATGCTGTTATGGTTCTCTCACTCTTCCTCACTATCCAGTAGAAGACGTGTCACAATTTTATTTTCTCTGTCACATTCCATCACTTATAAACTTCTTTCAGGAAAGGTTATCATGTATTTATTATCTCAATACTGAGTAGAAATGCTCAACAAGAGTCTGCTAAATTACTGTGAGAATTATCCTAGGGATTTCCCTCAGTCTTCTATGTATGAATTTCAAATTTCATTCACCCAGAATTAAGTGTTTTGATGATGTATGTTCATGCTTAATTTCTATCCTTATGTGCACAAATTTTTGTCAACTGAATTTTTCACTTAATCTCATTTATTTAAAAACATTGAGATATCATCATGCATTTTTCAAATTTGTTTGGGTGGATGGATAATGTTACCTCTATTTGATATGCTTGACTATTTCTGTGTTATTGAGCATTAAGGCAATTACAGTTTTACCCATTTTGGATAAAATCACAATGAATACTAGGGTAGAATAATTATTTTTTAATTATTCTTTTAAAAATGTTGCTTACATACACACCTAGCAGTAGTGTGAGTGATCAAGGCATGAACTTTTATGTGGTTTTAGAGAAGTGCTCAACGAACCATAGCCTGTGGGCCACGTCTGGCCCCCAGCCTGTTTTTGAAAATAAAGTGCTACTGAAACACAATTAGAGTCATTCACTTAGACATTGTCTACGGCTGCTTTCACTGTCCAAGGGCACAGATGGGTGGTTCAGCCCATAAAGCTGAGATTTACTATCTGGCCCTTTACAGACCAATGGGCCAACCTTTGCCTAGAGACAATTTACTCAACTTTTTTCTGCAAGGCAGTTTTCATACCCAACAAAGTAAAATAGTTGACTGATTTTGCCATACCTTCCTTGTCTGTGACAAAAATTATGATTAGGGTAAATATTTATGAAGTGCCCTTTCTAGTTGATAGTCTCACAGTTTGTACTGAGAGGAGAGTAAAAGATCTAGACTCTCTACCAAGGACCTGGCATCTTAGAAAAGATGATGCCCTGAAGCTCATTTATATATGGTTCCAAAAAAAGTCTACTACTTTTGGCACCACCATTAGCACTTCAGCGACAGCCAGGTGCTTCCTCCCTCTGGCTAATGAGTTCTATGGAGAGCAAACCCTTAGCTAGTTTGCAATGCCAACAGAATCCAAGAAAAATGTAAGAGTTCTCACCTATCAGACTGTTGCCGATATTTTGTTTTCCAAGAGCACAGTTTAATATTCACGAAAGTGCCTTAAAGTAAAAATTGTCAGTTATCACATAAAGGTCTGCTGACTTGCTTTAGAAGAGCATTGTACTGAGATTTCATGCCAGGTGCAAAGGAGCTATCATGTTTTATCATTTCTGTGTAGCCAAATCAGGTAACATGAGTACATTATAGTTCTGATTATTGTCTTGTAATACAATGTGACCCAATTTGCCAAATAAAAATGGAATGAAAACAGAAGCTTGTAGCAACACCTAAAATACCTTTTGAGCCATGGTCTCTTTAATGAAAAGCAACATTGGACAATTTCAATGCAAATTGGGGTTTAGCATCTCATTAACTAAATAATGGTTTATATACATTGAGCATTTCTGAGCACCTGAAGTGTTATAAAAATGTTACACTAAAAGGGGTCAAGTGTTCACTCTTCTATCCATCCTCAGATAACAATTGAGATTTTTCTCTCCTTTATTATTAAATAATAATAATTTGTTTCTTCTTTTATCTGTCTCAGTTATTAAGTAGACTTCCAGTTATTTGCTATATTCTTAGGTATTTAAATATTTTTCCCACTGTGGATTATATGGAAATTTGATTTTGATTTTCCACTGACTGGCATGTTTCCTTCCTTAGGAGACTCGCTGAGGTGGGGGTGGGGGTGTCTAACACTAAAAGAGTTGACTTTGCTTATACAAGCCCTTCCAGATCACAAATTACTGCTGGGCTTCTCAGAGGGCCAGTAACACAAATTTTGCAACATTGTAATTGAAGCCTATTGAGACCAGTGTGTCTCTATTTTTTAAAGCATCCCTTCCAGAAGTGATGTTTTCCTTTCAGGAATCAAGTCATTACTGAGCTGATTTCTCTTCTTCTGCACAAACTTTGCCTTGTGTTCATCAGCTTGATTCTTTCACCCTGATAAGCCCTGGCTACTGGGGCTGGAATGACTGTTCCATACAGGCTGGAATATCTGCAGGCATTTTCCTCCTGTTTCACATTGAGTTAGCAATGAATCCCATCTGCTCTTTATCATCAGGAACTCACAGTGTGCTCAAAGCCATTCTTCAAATGAGGTTTTAAACTTTCATTGCAGCTTTCTAGATAAATGTAAACATATACACAGCCATACACATATACAGGGGTGGACAAAAGTAGGTTTACAGTTGTGAGTATGTGAAATACAGAGTTTATTCTTGTATTGTTATTTATTAATTATTGTATTATTTTTCATATGGACAACTGTAAACCTACTTTTGCCTGCCCCTCGGTGTGTGTATGTGTGTATACCCTACAATTCTCATATAGATTTTGGACAATAAGAATATATAAGCATCTGTAGACAAACCTCATCTGTATACCCTGACTGCTTTATCATTCTCCATGAAATAGTAATATCAGGTGACCAATTGTTTGATGTATCATATATATGCTATTACCAAAAGACGCATTGTTTTCCAAAAACACCCATGGATCTAGGCCTCATAATCAATCAAGTGCTAACATTTCTTGATATTTGCTTCAAGCAACTCTTCCTTGACTCAGACGGTAGTCTTGCATGTGATGTGTTGTCTGTCATGGATATCCTTACCAAATCCTTCAGTCCATTTTGATAAGGTATCAATATTAAAGTACAGCAGTATATAAATTAGCTAGTGTGCCACATGTGTTTCAAATAAGTACAAAAAGAAACTCCACAAAAAGCTCTGCAAAATATTGTCTTTCTGCTTTATCATATACATGAAAATAAATAAACACTTAATATTTATTTTAAAGCAGAAGGACAAAGTTGGGCTGTTATGAATCCTTATGTGTTGTATGATAGCATTTTAATTAAAAACTTTGCTTCACACAATGCAAACTGACTAATTCCATAGACTAGTACACATTTTAACCAAATACAATGATTTAATCTCTTCAATATATCTCAGAGAATATCTAATATTTGATCACCTTAAATACAAAATATATCTATTTTATACACATTACAGTTGACCCTTGAACTACATAGATTTGAACTGCATGAGTTCACTATAAGAAGATTTTTCATAAATACCATAACTTTATTTTCTCTTCCTTATGATTGATTTTTTAATAACATTATTTTCTCTACCTTATTTAATTGTAAGAATTTAGCATATAAGACCTATAATATACAAAATATGTATTAGTTGACTTTGTGTTATCAGTAGGCTCCTGATCAACAATACGCTGTTAGTAGTTCAATTTTGGAGCATTCAAAGTCATATACAATTTTAGACTGTGGGGAGAGGATCAGTACCCTTAACCACTCTGTTACTTAAGGGTCAACTATGTTATTAAGATGCTCCTAGAATATGAACCCACTTTAATCTATCAGGTATAAAATACATTTTTTCAAAATATAGGAAGTTATTAACCAAACTTTCTATAGTAATTGCTAATATATGACTCCTGAATATGTCTGAGTAAGAAGAGGACAAATTTAAAAGCTCTTGAAATGCAATCTATGACTTTTTAGAAGTATTCCTTTTGCATAATAGTATTAAAGCATAATCATTGAAAACTTTTAAAGCCAATTTACCTAAATAAAAATACATAAAAGCATGATCAGAAATTTATGGTGAAATTTATAATGTCTCCATTAGTGGTAAGTTCCAAGGGGCCAAAAATGGGTTTGTGTATATTTTCTTTGATATATTATATCTCTGTCCATTATATAAATTTTGATATTTTATTTGTTTCTTGAAGCTTTTAGATAACTTAAACAATAAACTTGGGAAAAATGCAATTTGAAAGTATAATGCAATCTATGACACAAATGTCTGTTAGGGATAGTTGGCACTTCACATTTGTCCCAAAGTTCCATTAGGGAGGATGGACTAGACCAAGGAAACATTGAAGGAAGTAATAAAAGGAGCATTATAGGAGGCTCTAGGCTTTGTTTAGATACCTAAAGATACAAATTAACTTGACATTTTTCTGTTTTTTTCCCCAAGTTCTAAAAGAGAGGAAGTCAACATGTTGTAAACTATTTTTCTTCCTAGCTGTGACAGCTGTGTTTATTGAGAAATTCTTACCTCTTAGTCTTGATTCATGCTAGTCATCCAGTCTCCAAATTGTGAATGACACGTGACTCATTCCAACAGTTTTTAAGATCCAGTTAGTCATCAAATTATATGTTTTATTTCAAGATATCTGTTATCTAAGTTCTTTTCACTTTATGTTCATTGTTAACATCCTAAACGACAATTCCATCACCTCAAACAGATGAATAAAAGAGCTTTGTAGGTGTTCTGACTCAGTCTCTTCCATCTGTTCCATCCTACACACAACTGACAGATGAACTCTGTTTAAATCATGTTTTAAAAAATTGTGTCTCTCTACTCACACTTCACAGTGAATTTCAGTAGGACATCCTATAATGTTTCTCTCTACCCAAACAACCACATAGCCTGTAATTTCCCAAATACAGTTTTAGCTTAAGTTACATTAGCCTCTACCAATTAGGTTTTACTATTTACTGGGACTTACTTGAATTTGGCCCTCGAATTGAGTTTTAAAGCCTGAAATATAATACCATCAGTAAAAAATAATTTTCTTCATTGTTTTATGACATTTTCCAAGTTGATCTTTTCTTGATAGGCACAATGGCTATACTGACTTCCTACAACTGGGACCTGGCTTTTGATTTAGAACTAGTAATTTATTGTTAACCAATTTCTCACTCAGTGTTTTTCAAGATGTAAGTATATTTGAGTCTATCTTGAAAGATACCAAATTAGAGATGCTTAAGTGATTATAAAAAATCTGGATAGCATGGGATTTTTGTTTCCCAGTTATCCAAATGTTGAACTTTTCTTTTTTATAGGTGATTTCACATTAAAAGACAGGATAAAGTAGCTATTCCTTAGGTACTGGAATAAGGGAAATCTGGATGCGTAGTTGAATTCAAGTTCATATTTTCCAGTAAAATCCTTAGAATATTCCTCTTTTGCAATTTTAGAAAGTAAACTCAGTTAATGAGGTCAAAATATCACTATTAATAATCAGCATTAACGTTTGTTGAAAGTTAACCTAAGGTTTAAATATGTCCACCAAAAGGATATACTGAAGTCCTACCTTCTGGTACTTGTGAATGTGACCTTATTTGGAAATACTCATAGGTGCTTTGCAGATGTAAGCAAGTTAAGATGTGATCATATTGGATTACAGTAAACTCTAATCCAATAACTAGTTTCTTATAAGAAGAAGGGAATCTGGACACAGAGTAGACAGAAATCCTGGAAAAAACTTCATGTGACAATGTAGGCAGAGGCAAACTGATATATCTAGAAGACAGGCATGCCAAAAATTGACAGAAACTACCAGAAGCTAGGAAAGAGGCATGGAAGAAAATGTCCCTCAGAGACCACCAGAACGTACCAGCTTGGTTAACTCCTTTATTTTGGAACTCTAGCCTCCAGAATTGTGAGAGAGTAAATTTCTGCTATTTTAAGCCATCCAGTTTGTGGTGCTTTATTACAGTAGTCCTAGGAAATGAAAAAAGAAATATATGTTTGTGAATCATTAACTACAAATACATCTTTCTATCTATGCATCCATCCATTTCCTATAATCATCAATTAATCTGTTCAGATTCCATCCATGCATCCATCTGTCCATCCACCCATCCTAACAAAGAGCACAAATATTCAAGTCAGTCAAAGACAAGTTATAAGATTCTCTGCACATTCTTAGTTTTCCAAAGCCTCCAATTTCTCATCTGAAACATGAATAAGTTTTAGTATTAAATAAAATAAAATTTATAACAGTACCAGAAACATTAGTAAGAGGTCAATAATTATACATACACACTTGCATATACACACATAGATATGTACACACATACACACATTTATACAGGCATATATCACATACAACTTCATAGCCTCAACTTTAAGTTGTCTGCTCTATGTTCCCTTTATTCCTTAGCAAAATTTATCTAGCTAACTGTGTATGCTTATGTGTCCATATACATACGAACAAAAAGCAATTTTGTAACAGAAACTTTGGGCTGCCCCCTAGTATCCACACTCTCTTTCTTAAGAGCTTCACTAGAGTATATAAAAATTTGGAATAAAAATTATATTTTGTTTTTGTTCCAAGTTCACAAGTTATGGCCATAGAACTATATTTTAGCCATTAGGAATAAATGTGGAATTGCTGCATTAACTTTCAGTCATAGTGTTTAGAAGGAGAATGTACCTTTCTTTTTCAGATCATGCCCTATTTTCTGACATTCTGTCAATATGATTAACAGGAGTTCAAGTAGCTGATTTGACTATTAGGTGGCAAGTGCATGTTGAGAATAGTAGAGCAAAAGATAGAAGGAAGATATGTTAATTATAGTTTCTGTGCTAGTTAACTAGTTTTAACAGATGTCTGTGTACAAATAATCTCAGAATATTTAAATCTCGATATAAATTTTTTCATGTAAAAATAAAATGACTTGATCTCAGGAACATATTATAAGTGCACTCATACTTAACTATAAGTTCTTTGCACTTGTAATTGAGTCTCTGATGAATGTGGAACCTTCTAATCAGCTCCAAACTGCAGGCCCTCAGACATTTTGTAGGAGAGGGAAATATGTTTTTTTTTTTTTTAATTTAGGTCACAGTTGTGCGAATTTGTATAACTTCTCTAATGTAAGTGCTCCCAAGTATTGCATATAAAGTGAACAATATTCATAGTTACTTCAAGAATCTTCAATAAGTTGATCTGGTTAACTAGATAACAAACATTCCTCGTAGAAACTAGTAGTACTGGCCCTTCAGTTGGCTGGTTAGGGCAAGCTCTCAGGGACGCTGGAACTAGATGTATTTTTGCTTTGATTTGTCATGTGTAGTCCTAAAATATATATATTTTAGACCCACTCTGCTTGTGAATCATTTGCATAAAGCTGGGCCTTTGACTTTCTCCGTTTGGCCTGATTTTTCTCTTAATGGGATTTAGAATAGAAGAATTTGGGCCTTTTTCTGGTTGTGTTTTCCAATTTCTGTGTGTTTTTTCTTCTCTCCTCTCTTCTCTCCTCCTATCCCCTACATCTCCTTTAACCCTCTCTTACTTGTTCATTTCCCTCCCCTTCTCTCTCTCTCTGCAAAAACTAAATTTTTCTGTAAGTCCTCTGATAATGTGGTAGTTTCTAACTAGGAGGCCTGATTGTTGACTTCAGAGTTTCAATAAAAAAAGACTAATAACCTGTGGAAAGAGATTTTCTACAATTGCTGTACCTCAAAAACACTAGTAAAGTAAAATCAAATCCATTACTTGCCCTTGGGGCCAGGACATGGCCAGAGCTTTCATCCATGGGTTTGCTTATTCCCTGTTTTGTTTTTTTTTTTCAGTTATGCATGCTTATGTTTTGCCACATGCTAGGTTCTTTGTTAGGCAATGACATAACCAGTGTGCATTGATAAATGTAAATTCCAGCACTTCACATTTGAGCGTTGTTAACCACCAGAAACTATTGAGCCAAAAGTTTATCCCTGTGGTTGGATAACTATAAACCTCCAAAATAAATTTGGCTTAAATAAAAAGAGAAGGAGTTAATTGATCATCAAATGCCTAATCAATAAACTGTGCCCATGAATTATGACTTTCCTATGTATGCTTCAAATAATAAGGAATCTACACAACATTACTTGGAATTGCCTTGATTTTGAAAAACCACCACTACCAAATAACAACAATTAAACCCTCTTTCTCCGAGATTATTTTCAATCATAATTTCTACATATTAAAATCAGTCTAAAATTAATGATGTTTATTTATTGTGGAACCTTAAGAACATTAAGTACTTTTATAAAAACATTTAACAAGGTGTCATATATGAGATCACTTTAAAACAGTACAATGTGCAAACAAGACTTCACAGGTTGGGAAGAAAGGGGAACCCTAGTGCACTGTTGGTGGGAAGGAAGATTGGTTTAGCTGCTGTGGAAAAGAGTATGGAATTGCCTCAAAAAATTAAAAATGGAACTATTTTATAACCCAGAAACTCCACTTCTGGGAATATAGCTAAAGAAACACAGAACACTGATTTGAAAGAATACATTTGAAGAAAGGGGAACCCTAGTGCACTGTTGGTGGGAAGGAAGATTGGCTTAGCTGCTGTGGAAAAGAGTATGGAATTACCTCAAAAAATTAAAAATGGAACTGCTTTATAATCCAGAAATTCCACTTCCGGGAATATAGCTAAAGAAACATAGAACACTGATTTGAAAGAATACGTGAACCTCTATGTTCATTGTACTGTTACTTAACATTAGCCAAGATCTGAAAGCAGCCCAAATGTCCATTGCTATATGAATGGACAAAAAAGCTGTGGTGCATTTACACAGTGGAATACAACTTGGCTATAAAAAAGAAGGAAATATTACCCTTTTGACAACATGGAGACCTGGAGAACATTGTACTAAGTGAAATAAGCCAGCCATAGAAAGAAAAGTACCATATGACCTTACTCACTGGGGAGTCTAGAGAACAAAATAAAGTAACGAACAAAATAGGAATAGACTCATAGATAAGAGAACATACTGAAAGCTGTCAGAAGGGAGTGAAGGGGTGGGGCTGGATGATAAAGGTGAAGGTATTAAACAAACAAAAACATCCATCATAGACACAGATATCAGCATGTGATTACCAGAGGAGAAGAAGGGTTATGTGGATAGTAGAAGAGGTTATAGCAGGGGATAAATAGTGATGGAAAGAGGCTTGATTTGGGGTGGTGAACACACAATGCAATATACAGATGATGTATTATACAATTGTGTACCTGGAACATATATAATTTTATTAACCAATGTCACCCCAATAAAATAAATAAATAAATATATTGTCCTAACTGGTCTAGCTCAGTGGATTGAGCACAGGTCTGTGAAACAAAAGGTCATGGGGTCAATTCTCAGTCAGGGCACATGCCTAGGTTGTGGGCCAGGTTCTCAGTGTGGGGCATGCAGGAGGCAACCACACATTGATATTTCCCTCTCTTTCTCTTTCCCTTCCCCTTTCTATAAAAATAAATAAAGTCTTAAAAATACATACATAAATAAATACACCTAGAAAAAGAAGCAATCTGAAATACAATAGGGGGATATTTTACCTGCTCAAAATAGCACAGCATAATGGTTAAGAGAATATTCAAATTGTCAAACTTCCTGGAATAGAATTCTATTTTCCTCACTTACTGTGTCATTCTGGACTAATATATAACCTCTTGATGTTCAGCTTCCTCATCTGTAAAATCGTCTCAATAATAATTCTCTTATGATCTACACTACTTAATATACTAGAGCACTTAGAAAGTACCTGGCCTTGAGTGAGTGTTATACAAGTGTCAGTTATTATTAGTAAGACTGCTTTTCCAGTTATTGCTGATTTTTATCTTAGAAACTCTTTTTTGTGGAGGAAACATTTGCTATAAACAACTGATATATGAGACCTATGGTTTTGAGTACCAAGTATAACTGACTCAGTCAAGAAATTCTCACAAAAAGAAGAAAAATGAATATACCAAATTATTCACTGAAGCAAAAATTAACATTAGTAAAGTTTTAGATGAGTGGATGTGTTTGATAACATTAAGATACATGTCATATGAGGTCTGTCCAGAAAAAGTCTAGCCATTGTTAACATAATTAGAACAGTTTGTGCAACATTAACATAACCTGGCAGCCAAGGAGAGTGGACTGGAATGCACATGTACGAATAATGAGGACTTCACTGTACTAGTTGGTGGGGGCAGTAGACACTATCCAGTGAGCATGTGTACTGTGTGGCTGTCACAGCCAAAATAATTGAGCAAGTAAAGCAATGAATCTGCATCAAATTTCATGTTATGCTTGAACATTCCTCTTTAGACACAATTGGGATGATTCAGAAGGCCACAGCTGTGGACAACTGGTGATGGCAGCTTCACCAGGATAATGTGCTCACTCATGCATCAAATCTTATGCAATTTATTGGCAAAACATCAAATGACTCAGTTCCCATACAGCCCAGATTTAGCACCACATGACTTCTGGCTTTCCCAAAACTAGAATCATCTTTGAAAGGGAAGAGATTTCAGACTGCCAATGAGATTCAGAAAAATATGACCAGGCAGCTGATGGCAATGGGGAGAACTGTGTGAGGTCCCAAGGTGCCTACTTTGAAGGGGACTGAGGCATCATTGTACTATGTACAGTGTTTCTAGTATCTTGTATCTTCTTCAATAAATGTCTCTATTTTTCATATTACATGGCTGGATACCTTCTGGACAGACCTCATACATTGACTTGTTAGAATATTATACGTGGATCAAAAGTAATATACATGAAGACTTTATCACAATATCAAAAGCTTTATGTACTGATACACACACACACACCTTATGTACTTGTGTGTGGGTTTGTGTGCATGTGTGCCAAAATCTAAATTCCAAATTTAATAATAGTATTTATAAGGACTAGAGAATAATGAAACATGCAATGAGTTGACTCTGTAGTTGCTGATAATTCTGATATAATGTTAGTTGTATAACTAATTTTGTAAAAATTTTCAGAGTAAACCTATTTAAATAAAACAATTATGTGTTTTCAAATCAACCATACTGAGCATTTCAATACACATGTATATAGTCAGTGATGTGATTAGCTTCATATTTAGAAAATACTGAAATAAATACTTTCTGATATTAAGAAAATGTCAAACATTAATAACGATGATGATAAAATATGTTATATTAAGAAACTTGACCATGCTCCTAAGGCCAAATCTTTCATCGCTTCCTAAATTTTTCATAATGCTTGTCTTTGCAGGAACTGTATTTTAGCAATTATGTTTCCCTCTTTCTTACATCATCATGTTTTCCTCTTTCTGTTGATCACTTTATGTTTGGAAATTTTTGATTAAGGGCAAACAAAAACTTCCTTTCCTTGTTGTAAAAATTCCTGTAGTTCCTGTAAAATATCTGTATTACCAATGTTGCATCACCTTCTGTTCTCTCTCCTGCTCACTGGTAACTGGCATTTCTTCCACTGCTTCAGAGAAAAAACTCTTCTTATGAACACCAGTGACCTTCATTTTGCCAAATCAAGTACAAGAAATCATATATTTTAATTGTTGTTCTTGTACAGTTTTCTGCCTTTTACTCCCATCCCAACCCACCACCCCAGCCCTCCCACCTCCCTCCCATTAAGAAATCATATATTCAGTACTTTGTTCTCATTTTATTTGACTTGCCAGAAGTATTCTCAAAGTTGTCACCCTGCTTTATATACTCTCTTTCCTTGGCTTTCATAACAGTCATGGTTCCTCCTGTCTCAATTCTGCCCAATCTGTCTTCTTGGCTTGTTTTCCTTTCTGTGGATGTCTTCCAAACTTTGGTGGGCCCAGGTTTTTCACCCTGGTTTTATTTCTTTTGTTTATACACTGCATTCTTGATCTAAATCACTGTCATGGCTTCATGAGCACCCAATGGGCTTCAGATCCTCTGTTTTATGTTTCAGTCCCAGTGCAACTCTCATTATCCACCTGCTAACTAGATATCTCCACTGTTGTATCTAATGAGTTTGGCAAACTTAGCATGTCAAAAAAAAGAACTTTTGATTCCTCCTTCTTCCACACCCCATTTCTGAACATTCCCTCTGTACACATGTCAGTAATTGCTGTGGTCATCCTCCCTCTAACTTCTACAACCTGGCCAGGTCCATACTCAAGAAATCATTTTTATTCCTCTTGCCTTTCCCCTCACTTGCAATTTATCAGCAAGTCTTGTTGACTCTACTGGCAAATATGTTTTGAGTTTATCTATTTCCCATCATCTCCACTATTGCTACCTTAATCTAAGTTTTTATCATCTCTTTCCTAACCCATTGCTATTGCCCCTGTTTTCATTTTTGTACTCCAGCATGGTCTATTATCTTCCTGGTAACTTGAGTTTTCTTTTTAAAGAATAAGTCAAATTATATACTTCTCCCGCTTAAGACTCTCCAGTAGTTTCCAGTACATATAAATTAAACGCATTAAAATTTATGATAAACTCATTCTCATTCTAATGTGATGATTTTATCCTTGAGTCATTTCACACACGACTCTCCCTATGCCCTACATGTTCTCACCTTAGATTTATTTCCACTTATCAGCTATTTAAAGCTCATGCCATGTTATTTTTATAAAGAGGACTCTTCCAAAATTATATCCTACTCAAATACATACACCTAATCTCGCTGCACCAATAAACTCTATGTCAATACTATACTTTGTGTTTTGTATTCTGTCAACTTTCATACTATCTAAAATTACCTTGTGAATGTGTGCATGTGTACATATAGATGTGATATTCTTATTTTCTGCCACAGATAAATAGAATATAAGCTTTATGAAAATAAAAGCTTATCTATTACATTTACCTCTGTATCAAAGTTCCTGGATCAGTATCTGATACATAATAAATGCTTAATAAATATTTGATGAATGAATAAGTGAATGAACTAAAAACTAAAGCATACAAAAATACTTTAAAAGTTTACCCATGGTTGTACTGAAAAAAATTTTAGGGAGAGCATCCAAGCAGCTGCTGTTAAGATAATTTGAAAACATTTCAATGAAAAAAATTGAATTTTTATAGCCTTAAAAGTGGGATATATATTTTTGGGCATAAGAAAGAGAAAACCATTCGATAAGTCAACACTGGAAAAATAAAATGAGTTGTTTTGGTAGTTCTTTTTTTTTTAAACATGGATAACCACAGGGATAGTTACTATAGAGAGGACTTAGGCTTCCAATAAGTAACTTATCTTTTTTTTAGTAACTTATCCTTATTATATATAAAATACCCTCTGATTTGCAGGAGCTCCTTCCTCTTTACTTACCATAATCCAATGTGACATTGTTAGATTAAAAGATGATTTAAGCAACCTAATTGAATAAATTTTATTTTTCTCCAATGAGTTGCTCAGAGTAATAGAAATACTCTGTTTTAGACCTGTGTCAACAGTATGCTAAGATTTATATAAATTACAAAATATCTAATTCCTCAAAAAATTATTTTACAACCTATTCCCACTTTTCTGACCCCTCTCAACCAACCCCCATAAACACTGAATTCTGAGGCATGTGGAAGGATCGTCATTAGGAGAGGTAGTATATATCGTCCCTGCCCGGGAACTGTAACCCTTTCCGCAGGAAGATCCTTTCCACCTTCTTGTCACAAATGATCATACAAAGCAGGAAACAGAAGATCTAATGGACATGGTGGTCCTTTAGTCCTACTCATAATCAGCATTGATTTCCCAGTAGTAAAATGGCACACACAGCATAGACTCTGCATAACATGTGAACTTGACAAAATGGGGAAAAGCACTGGTTATGGCAAGAAACAGTGGCAATGGATATGGAGATTGTTCCTGATTACCACGGTCTGAAAACAGAAGATGAGGAAATTCAAATGGGAGTATTATATCAGCATTGTCTATAGATTTAAAAGGAATGGAAATGCTGATTACTCTCTCAATTACACTGAAACTATCTGAACTATCTAGAGTAGTAACTCAGAGCTCAGGACCTGAGATCAACCTAACAGGGTCTGAATCTGAACTAACTGCAAGGCTTTGGGAAAGTCACTTCTCTCATTTATCTCACTGTGTAAAATGAGGATAAGGACAGCACACACCTTTGGGAGAGGAACAAAAAAGTTAAGTCATGTAAAACATTTATCAAAGTGCTTGATGCATCATAAATAGACCACAAATGTTAACATTCTAATAACAATTCTATGCTATGAGCTTTATGAAGGATTTCTCTGAGTGGCTGTATTTTTTATCAGTCTGGAAAAGGATGAAATGATAGAACTTCATGTCAAAAGATTAGGATAGATGAAGGGTAAAGAAGGAAAGAATAACCCTGGCTGGTGTGGCTCAGTGGATTGAGTGCCAACCTGAGAATCAAAGAAGGAGAGAATGGAGGTTCAGGACTAAGGAAGTATGTTTTGTGACTATAAAGTAATGAGGTTGACAATTTTCTTCCACAGTAAATCTGAAGTCATATTCTTAAAAGAAGTTTTACTCTAAAAATGCTCTGAGCAAAGACAGTGAATTTGAATAAATTTTTCCCCCAAGGAACTCTTTGAAGTAGCAGACTCATTTTAGTACCCTGTAAGTTTAGTAAAAAGGGAACAATTTATCCTGTAAAATTAATAAAAAACCTTACTTGTTATAATCAGGTTAGTAAAGAAGATTTGAGGTTTCTTTCAGGAAGTGTAGTGAGCTATGCCTTGAAGAATGGAAGAAAATTCTGGTAGTTGGAAAAAGTGAGGGAACAGCCTCTGAAGCAGAAGAGTTAAAACAGAGTTTTCCATTGTAGCTTTTGTCACTTGGCAATCTCAACTTTTTAACTCTAATGCCTTCAGGAATTAATCCCAGTTTCTTGTCTAACTGACACCACCATTCATAAAAAGAATTGCTAGTGATTAGTAATATTTTTTTCACAAATGGTTGAATTGAGCAATGAATAGGTGATCAGAAGCCATTTTGAGAGGCAGACTTTCTGTTCCAAAGAAACTCTGAACCTGATATGAGCAGAAATATGTGTAAAAGATACTGGAAAGAGCTCCTTTCAGTATGTCCCCTCAGAGCCTGATGCTGCATCACCAATGACTACTCAGTGAAACCAAGCAAAGGGGCTGCCAAGCAATTCCCTGATAGTCAGCCAGTGCAGTCCTCATTTTACAGGTAGCTCTTCTTGATGCATACACTATTTCTGCTATGCTGTAATGCATTTTAATTAAAGGTAATTAATATACCATTTTAAATGGCAGATAATTTCATTTATGTTTTGCTTTAGATAAACTATATATAGGAAAACTCTTCTGGACTGGGACTATAAACATAGAGTGTGGAAGTGGTTAGACTACTTCTTACCTTTAGGAATGACTAGAGAAGATATGAAAGATCAATTGAAAAGTTTGGTAAAAAGGGAACAATTTATCTTTTGGATGAACCTAATGAGAAAGGTAGGGCAGTGGATAATGTGGCAATATTAAGTGATAAAATAGTGACTGATTACGAAGTGAATAATTTAGGAGAAATAATGGCACAAAAGAAAATTTGACAAACTCTTCTAAGAAAGTAAGCAAATTTTCTCTCTGCCTTAGCTGAACAATTTAAAATAAGAAGCTATTCTATTTTCAAAAAACTCTTTGCGAAGCTAAATTTTATTTAATGTTAGTAATTAAGAATTACAAATACATTTCTCTTTTGACTAGTGATGCTGGCCATCATAAACAAATCAACAAATGAGTGCTGGTGAGGTTGTGGAGAAAAGGGAACCCCAGTGCACTGTTGGTGGGAATGCAGACTGGTGCAGCCACTGTGGAAAATAGCACAGAATTTCCTCAGGAAACTAAAAATGGAACTGCCTTTTGACCCAGGAATTCCACTGCTGGGATTATACCCTAAGAATCCTGAAACACCAATCCAAAGAACCTATGCACTCTAATGTTCATAGCAGCACAATTTACAATAGCCAAGTGCTGGAAGCAACCTAAGTGCCCATCAGTAAATGAGTGGATCAAAAAACTATGGTACATTTAAATGATGGAATATTATGCAGCAGAAAGAGAGAAGGAGCTCCTATCCTTTGCAACAGCATGGATGGAACTGGAGAGCATTGTACTATGTGAAACAAGCCAGGTGGTGAAAGACAAATACCATATGATCTCACTTGTAAGAGGAACCTAATCAATAAAATGAACAAGCAAGCTAAACAGAACCGGAGCCATTGAAATAAAGGACAATCTAACAATAGCCAGAGGGGAAGGGGAGAGGATATAATGGGGGAAAATAGGGGAAGAACCATCAATGAACATGTATAAGGGACACATGGACAAAGCCAAATGGGGTAGGTTCGAGCAATGGTGGGAGGCAGGGATGGATGGGGTGGGGAGGCATGGTGGGGTAAAATTGGAGACAACTGTACTTGAACAATAATAAAAACATATATAAAAACTTAAAGGATTTAGACTTTTAATATTCTAAACTTTTTGAAATTTGTGCTACATTTATTCAGAATGAATTAAAAGAAAAAGAAAAGCTGGTAAGCATATTGATAAGTATAAATCTTATAAAACATACAGGATGCCAATTAATAAAATAATTTTTACTTTGAATATAGTTAAGACATTTTAAATAATTTAATTTACAGAATTGTTATGCTGTCTGACCTTTAATTCAGAGTATTTTTAACCTTGTTTTCTTTTGTGTCTTTTAAATAGAAAATTATGTATAGTATTTTTATTGACATAGATCATAACAATGGAGTATCATATAAAGAATCTTGGCCTTAGGATTTCTGGTCATGAGTTCAAATACTAAGCACTATTATTTTCTAACTGTGTAGCCTTAGAAAAGTTTCCTAAGATTTCTGAGCTTCCTGAGACTAAATTTCCTTACATTCGAACTTGACCTAACGCACAATGTATCTGCCACAGCTGCTGTGAAGAATGAGTGAAATGTCTGGGACAAAAACAAACAAGAATATAAAGAATAGTAGCTGTTTCAGAACAAACATTTGCAATATTAATTTCCTTCTCTCATACCATAACACAGTCTCAACAAAAAGTGAAAAATCTGACCTCATTCAAGATCCAATTAATAAGAATAAAATTTAAAAATGGAAAAAAGTTATAAAGAAAAAAAGAGCACTGGCTGCTGTGGCTCAGTGGATTGAGTGCTGGCCTGAAAACCAAAGGGTTGAGGCTTGATCCCCAGTCAGAGCACATGACTGGGTTGTGGTCCAGGTCCCCAGTAGGGTGTGGACGACAGGCAACCACACACTGATGTTTCTCTTCTTCTCTTTCTCCCTCCCTTCCCTTCCCTCTATAAATCAATAAATCAATCAATAAATCAATAAAATAATGAGAGAAGTCAGAGAAATTTGTTTCCTATGGTCTCAAGTACAAAGTTAATTGCATACTCCTGGGTTTTACAAGATGAAGACCAGATATGAATGAAATTTGCCTAACACCAATAAGATAATATTCTTCTTGGTGGTTGGTAATCATCATGGCAACCATGACGGTCACAAGCAAGGTCCCAGAGATCCGTGAGGTGCGAAGATCGAGTGTATTGGTTCTCACTCCCACATTTGGGGACTGGGGCTGGACAATGCCTTGGAGCCTTAGACAGACTTCCCAGGGCATGGTCAGTCAGCTGACGTGGTGCTGGAGATGATCCTAATAGTGAAGATTGCTGGGCGGCTGGTGTTCATCGCCGGCTGGCCAGCCAGGCACCACAAAGACAGCCATCGCCATGGGCATGGTGCAGGCCCTGGGCCCTGACACCCTGTTCACGGCCATCGCTGGCAGCAAGATCTCCCTGGAGAGGTGCAAGATAGAGGTGCTGACACAGGCCTTCCAGAGGTCTATCGGCATTCACATCAAGGAGGAGACAGAGCACTGAAGGGGAAGCAGTGGAGTTCCGGATGGATCAGTCAGCCACAGGGATGGGCTCCAAGGTTGGCAAGCTAACACTCAAGACCACGGAGATGGAGATCATATATAACTTAGGCACCAAGGTGACTGAGTCTCTGACCAAGGACAAAGTCCAGGCCAGGGATGTGATCACCATCTATGAGGCCATGGGCAAGATCTCCAAGCTGTGCCTCTCCTTCACACGTGTGTCTGTGACTGAGATGTTGTGGTTTTCCAGGCCAAGTTTGTGTGGTGCCCAGATGGGGAGCTCCAGAAATGCAAGGAGGTGGTACACACCATGTCCCTGCATGAGATAGATGTCATTGACTACCGGACCCAGGGCTTCCTGGCCCTCTTCTCAGGAGACACAGGGGAGATCACATGCAGGGCATCAAGAACTTCTTCTTCCTCAACTGGGCCCTGGAGAGTGACATGGCACCTGTCCTCATCATGGCCACCAACTGCGGCATCACTCGGATCCAGGGTATCAGCTATCAGAGCTCCCATGGCAACCCCATCGACCTGCTGCACAGACTGCTCATTGTCTCCACCTCTCCCTACAGCAAGAAGGACATGAAGCAGATCCTCGGTATCTGATGTGAGGAGGAAGATGTGGAGATGAGTGAGGACGCCTACACAGTGCTGACCTGCATCTGTCTAGATACCTCCCTGCACTATGCCACTCAGCTCATCATGGCCACCAGCCTGGTGTGCCAGAAACTCAAGGGCACGAGGTGCAGGTAGGCTACATAAAGCAAGTCTAGTCACTGTTTCTGGATGAGTCACGCTCCGCACAGTACATGAAGGAGTACCAGGATGCCTTCCTCTTTAAGGAGCTCCAAGGTGAGACCATGGACACCTCCTGAGCTGAGGTTCTCTCTCCTGCCTCACCCCTCCTCCCCGTTTTCTACCAGAGTTCTGATACTGTGACATTGCATAAAATGGTTCTGAAACTGGGAAAAAAAAGGACAATATTCTTTTCCTTGAGGATGTTAACATTTGGTAAATGTTAATGATAAAGCAAGTGTTAACATGCTTAGTCATGTGCTACAAATGCCAAATCTGGAGTAATCTTTAAATAGTGAAGCATTTAAATAGCAAATTCTAGAAAAGTAAAAGTTATTGTAACACATAAATGTGTGTTTTCAGTTAAGGCCTAAAATTAACTATAAGCAGCCTCAACATTTTTAAAATAACAAAAATAAAAAAGTTAGGAATGAAAAATGGAATGAATGAGGGGTATGAGTGAGACTCAGTAAACAGAAAAGGTTTCCAGGTTGGATTTGATTGAATGATCTAGAGCCCTGGTCACATGACTGACTCCTGACCTAATTATTTTCCATATAATTACCAGTAGATAGTCTGTCTGAAGTGCTGGGGAAGTCTCCCCAGCCAGCCAAAAGGACAGTGGGGAGAGGTTCTTACACTGGGTAAAAGGCTAGCAAGACAATTGGATAGAGGAAAAAGCCCTCTTCCCCACTTGCAGTACCAGATTTGGGGTGGGACCAAGGGAAGGCAGGCACATGTACCATGGAGATATAAATGGTGCAGTGGGAGATGCTGGACCAAAGAGGTCTGTCAGTCTAGCCTGGAGGTGGGCCAACCTGAAGCATGCAAAATGCCTGGTCTGTTCCACACCCAAACTAACATAATTCAGGAGGCACAAAGAAATGCTCTCATTATCTGATTTGCTCTTGCTCGTGACCTGGACTTGCATGGTGTATTTGTCTGTCCTCTCCATGGGCTACATGGCTTTTGCAGCCATGTGGTCCATGGCCTCCAGGATGCGCTCTCTCTTTCTCTCTCTCTTTCTCTTGCTGACCTGGTGATATGCTCACTGGTGTGTTTGTTCACACTCTTTCTCCCAAGAGCACACAATATTGAGGCCCTAGTAGCCACATGGCTTCTGGCTGTGCAGGCTCCACACACAGGCTCCAGGACAGAGCCTAAAAGAACAGCAGCTGGGAACAAGCTATACTACCTGGGTGGGGACTTAGACTGTTTCGAAGTGGACTGAGGGCTCAGAATGAGTGTACTTTGAATTGAAGCAGGAACTCTGGACACTGGCATTTGTCTTGGTCTTGCTGAGAAGAGCTTTGAGACAGGAGTTCACCATTCTCCCAGACTGTGCAACACCTAAATAAAACCTTTTTCCCTTTATACCAGCATCTGTCTCACGAGTTTGGTTTTTGTGGTGACAGGGAGCCAATCTCCACTGTTGTTGTTTTCTTTTCTTTTGTTTTACATTGTTTTGTTTTGTTCAGTAACACAAAGTTTCTTATCTAGGCAGATAAAGTTTGCATGTATGTGTGTATGTACATCCTTTTGATAGCAAAATCTTTCTGACCTCTACTACACACTTTTTTAGATAAATTATTTTATCAGTATTAGTTACTCCTCTGGGTTATAACAGAGTGAGGCATTTAAAATGTGTTGGAAAATTTCTTTTATATAAATGGTTCCAGACTGTTATTTTGTTCTCATTGTTTAATTTTGCAGTGTGCAGTGTGCTTTCACAGCTTAATCAGTTTTTGGTTCCCTTTTGATATCAGTCTTTCAAGAGTCATGCTGTGATAGTCATTCCTCCACTTGCGGGGAGCAGAGAGTGATATGCTTTGTGAAAACAGAATGAGCCTTCAAGGCAGAGAGACCTGTACTTTAGCCTGGATTTCTCACAGGGAGCAGATTAGTCAGACTAAATGTGACCCATTGTCTTCCCTGTAAAATGAAGATAATAGGACCTACCGGTTGTTTGAACTAAATGAACAGTATCCATGAAATATATAACAGGATACCTGCTACATATGAAGGACTCAGTAGCTTCTTTTTCTCTTCCACATTCCCCCTTGATGTTGATATGCCTTTTGTTGTTTTTGGAAAGCATTAATCTAGCTAAATAAAATGTTGCCTTAAATAATTGTAAGTTGTTTCTGATTGAAGGCCTGAGATACACTCTTATGGGTTTACATTGGTCTGCTTTGTCTGCCTACTTGTAGGATCTTGGCTGTATTCCAAATAATTGAGTGGTTTTTTTTTTTTTTTTTTTTTTTTTGAATAAGTGAACTGTCAGCATAATATTGCAAAATCTAATATGCAATGTTCTTTATGTCCCTGAGTTAAGACAGCCCATATGCTAAATTGAGAACCTGAGTTTTCCTACTCATATATTCCATAAGGAAATCAATGGAGATGTGAAATATATCAGTTATTCATCATGTAGACTGTAAAATTTCCCAGATTGGTTATTGTACTGAATATTTTATTTAAACACATTTTAATTCAGCCAAAGTGGTTTCATGTATGTTTTATTACATATGCTTCAGATGGTACCAGTTTAACATTTCTAATGTATTCTTATAAAATATGAAAATCACTTCCTAATATATACAATTATTGCTAAGTTCTATTTTTAATAAATTTAAGAAATTCTCAAAAATATAATCCCCACAAAAATTATTTCTAAATTTGTTTCACAGAATCAGAGGTCATTTGAAGGGCTCGATTATAATCTGGCAATTTTAATAGTAACCTGTTATTTTATAGGTATAATTAAATACCTAGTTATAGGGATATACATACAACAAGAATAAAGAAGCATCAATTCTTTCTTTTAAGATATAGGTATCTTTTCACACTCCCTTTGGTTTGTTTTAGGGGAATAAGCTTAGAATTCTTTACCTACCAATGAAAAAAATCTTCTTTTAATATATATTTCACTTACTTTAAATATTTTTCTAGTATGATTTTAGTTATTCTGTTCAATAACAGAAAGAAATTCTATGCATGCTTAATCAATATTAAGCTCTTTCAAATATTGTAAGAAGAAAGCACACAGAAACCAGTAGAAAGATATAAAATGTATAAAATAAAAAAGATTTTAAGAAAGCAAAAAATGTGTTACTTGACTTTTTGTGTACCTAGATTTTATGTTTTCTCATAATGATCTACCCAAGTGAGTGATTTTAAGGAAATTTGATTGACTGATTATTTTGCATATACAGTGTTTATTGAGATTTCATAAAGAAGATTATCTTATTCAAGTAATTTATCATTTAGTAGCAATAAATGACAAGAGAGAAAACAGAAGAAATAAATAGCAATCGATGCATTTTTTCAAGTAGAGATTTCTAATGAGTATTATAGATCTGAGACCATGAGATTATTTTAATAACATGGATGGTGTTATTTTCCAAACATGGCCACAACAATAATTGCCATTCCGTATTCTCTTCTTACAATGGACTTCAACATTCCTTCCTCTCCTCCAGTCTGGATGCGATTGTGTCTAGAAGTGAGTCTATATGACCTCTGAGTGAGTCTGTCACAAACACTTACTCAACCCTTGGTTGATTCTCTT
Organism: Anoura caudifer; assembly: GCA_004027475.1. Classification (NCBI taxonomy): domain Eukaryota; kingdom Metazoa; phylum Chordata; class Mammalia; order Chiroptera; family Phyllostomidae; genus Anoura; species Anoura caudifer. The sequence goes on from PVKU01000542.1 coordinate 86,884, forward strand.
GATTATTTGCCCTTGGAACCCAGTCTCTATGCTCTGAGGAAGCACAAACAACTAATGCAGAGGTCTACAGAGGGAAGAGGCAAAACCTCCTTGACCACAACCCTGGCAGCTCTCAGATTGCAGCCAGTGATCGCAGCCACTCACTTGCTAGCTTGCTAGCCATGTAGATGAACCATCTTGAAGGTTGATTTTCTAGGTTCTAGTTAAGCCACCGTTTTGATTTTGCAGAGAGCAGTGATGAACCATTGCTTTGAAACCTGCCGTAATTGCAGATTCATGAGCAAATGAAATAATTGCTGTTATTTTAAGCTAGTAAGTTTTGGGTGATTTGTTACCTAGAAATAGATAGCTGATGCAAATAATTTCCTAAAGCTATTATACTTAATTGTTCTATTAACTTTGTATTAATTAAGAGTGGCCGTTGTCCACTTTCATAGCTGTAATCCTATCAGTGGCAGACAGGGAGTGCTGGGGAGGCTCCCCGACTGGCTAAGATAGTGCAGGGGAAGTCCTTACACCAAGCATGCCAAAAGCCAGAAAGAGAGGATATGAGTGGGCCAAAAGCTAGAAAGATGAATAGTCAAGATCCCAGCTGCCAAAAGCTAGCAAGGTAATTGGATAGAATAAAAGCCCTCCCCTCCTCATCTCTATAAGAACTGCAGGCTTGAGCAGGGAGGGGTCTTTGAGATGGGAGTCCACATTCTCCCAGGTTGCAGGTACCTGAGGAAACCCCCTTCCCCTTGCGCCAGCACTTGTCTCAGGAGTCTGGCTTTCATTGAGGCAGGAAAGCCAAACCTGCATTTTGGTTATAATGTGTCAAATGATTTGGTATAGAAGCGAACTGGCAGAATTAAAAAAAAAAAAACTAATTTAGAGTGGATATAATGACACTTTAGCTTTAAAGTAATATTAAAAGTAGTAAGGAGCTAAACTCATATGTAGAAAGAGATTTCATAGAAATGGTGGACATACTTATGAAAAAACCTTCACCCTGGATGCAGAAAAAAAATTGGAAATTTTTTTTCCACGGGAGACTGTTGCATTACCAACAAAACTTTTTATGTTGATAAGCCACTGAATATTGGGTTTGTGTTATACCAGCCAATGTATTCTGACTAACACATTGAGTCAATAATTCTGCTTCATTGACTTTTATCCCCTAAGGTGGTAGTCAGGCAAATATATAGACCTACAAATACATACATACATATAAAAACATATGTATATATGTACCTGTATATTTATATATGCAAGATATATTATATATACAAAATATTAATTAAATCTATGCTTGTGATAATAATACTTAGAAAAATAACAATTAAATCAATTATAATTCTTTGTGTAATTTAGTATTTTGTATCAATTAAAATGATATATGTATTAACATATGAACAGGTTGAAGCTACATTGTTCATGGGAGATATTATAGCAAAAATATATTTACTTAAAGTTGAAGCAAATCTGTGATAGTTTTTCGATGTGAGATACTTTAAATTGGCAATAATATGTGGATGCTAGTTGTCTCTGGGTAATGACCACAGTGGTACGTGATGGAAATCAGAGTTGATAGGGGCCATGTAAAACAGAAATGAGATACAAAAGTGCTAAGAATGCTCAGTAGTTCTCTTGGAATATTGTAGACTAAGTTAATTAATGGAATTGCACTTCTTAATTTAATTAATGAAGTTTGCAGTCATAAATTACTTCTTTCTTTTTTATTTTATTTTACTCTGACATTCACTTGACCTCTGCAGGTCAAAGAATATTTCAATTTACCTTACAATCAGGGTTATTCCCTTATTAATTCTTTCCTTCTTGTTCCTCCTTGCCCTTAACTCATTTTGAAAAATCCAAGTGGGCTATGGTAAACAAAAAGAACAGAAAGTAACAGAGCTGTGAATTGCCTTCCTTCCCTTGGCAATGATAGACTAGTGACCTTTTAAGAGTCATGGCTATGTGAACCACCAGAGGTCTAGGTTTCTGAAATCAGTTCCCTGCCCTTCTATTCTCTAGCCCCCTTCCCTAACCCCTAACAGATTTAGGGGTTATAATTTAGAGAGCAATGCTTTGACTCTTACAGAAGAAGTTCACAGTGACAAAATGCCATATGAATTCTGATGTTCTTTCATTTGTGCTTTGGCCTGATGATGACTTCAATTTAATTCACTAAGAATGTTAGGGCCATTTGGCTGAACTATTAACAATAAAACAAATGTTTACTGAATACTTGTGTTAGGAATACAGCAATGAATGTAAGATATTTATGAGCTATGACTATCCTTTTAAAGGACTATAAAACTAGTAGAAGTCATGGGTACATTAATAATTAGGGAAATAATAAAATTTATAAACACAGTGTTATTAATATAAATATAGTATTATGGAAGTCCAGAGAAAGAAGAGCTTGTATATATCATTAGGAATCCAGAAATATCTCATTTAGTAGGTGGCATTTAAGATAACCTATAAGTGATAGATAGGATTTTTGAGAAGTAGAAATAAAGTAGAAGAAATAGGAGAAAACAATCTTAGAACTTAGGGATGTGCTGTTGTTTCACAAAGTTTTTTCCAAGGAAAATGAAAGATGAGATTGGAAAGATGGGGTTGTGGTAAAATTAATTTATCCTGACTGTCTTATCACTAAAAGTAAAACAATATTTATTGATCTTTGTTGTAAAAGTTGGCTGGCTGTTTACCAAATTTGTTTCCTCTTCCTCCCTTGCATAGAGCTAACCCATATTTACTAACAAGCATCTCTTGAAATAAGGTGTAACCATGTGATTAAATTGTGACACTACCATAATATAAAGTGTATTACCTACAGAGGTGGCTCATAAAACACTGAATGCAATCTCCATGTTCTTTTCCCTTCAGAATAAATTTTGAATACTCAATATTACCTGCTTTTAAGACATACAACAAAGGCAATCAAGTAATAAAAGCAATATTATTATTGGTTAAAGTATAGATAGAATCATAAATCAATGGAATAGAACAAATAGTCCAGAAATAGATTCCAAAATTGACTTATTTATGATGAAGATGTGAAGGCAATTCAATAGAAAGGGGATAGTCTTTTCAATAAATAGTACTAGAACAATTGGACATTCATATTAAAAAAAGGGACCTCAATGCATACCTCATATCTTTTATTTTTTATTTTTATTTTATTTTATTTATTTATCTTTAGAGGGGAAGGGAAGGAGAGAGGGAGAGAAACATCAATGTATGGTTGCCTCTTGTGCGTCCCTTGCGAGGAACTGGCCTACAACCCAGGCATGTGCCTTGACTGGGAATCGAACTGCAACCCTTTGGTTCACAGGCCTGCGCTCAATCCACTGAGCTACACCAGCCAGGGCCATACCTCATATCTTTTACAAAAGTTAAGTCAAAATGGACATTAAAACTAAGTGTAAAACTATAAAATTTCTAGAAGAAACCATAGTTGAAAATTATGATCTTGGGTTAATCAGAGTTCTTACATAAGACACCAAGAACATGTTACATACAAAAAATTGATAAGTTAAATTTTATCAATTTTAAGAGTTTTGTACTGTAAAAGAATTGTTGAAGAGATCAATCACAGAACTGAGTAAAATATTTGCAAATCATATTCCTGACAAAGGACTTAAATCTAGAACACATAAAAATTTCTAAAAATCAAATAATAAAAAAATCACCTAGGGAGCAGCCTTTGAGATGCTAGGTGGTATGCTGCCTGAGTCATGAAATTTGTGAATCACTTAATAAAGCCAATTTGGTCTTCAAGTTAAAAAAAATTCTAAAACTGAGCAAAAGATCTCAATAGACACTGCACCATGAAAAAATAATTTAATGACACATAAACATGTGAAAAGATACACAACACATATGGTAATCAGGGCAAAGCAACTTAGCAACTTAAAAACACATGAGATACAGGTATATACTAGTAATATAGCTTTAAAACTTACAATATCAAGAGCAATTAAAGAAATTAAATATTGATCCATGCATTAATTCAGACATATGTCAAATACATTTTGCTAAGTGAAAACAGTTAAACATGCAAAAATTACATGTTTCCATTTATATGAAATTCTAGAAAATGCAGAACTATCCATATAAGAACCTGTCAGTGTTATGTAAGGATCTGGGTTTGTGTAAGGTTCACAGATGGGCTGCACACGTGAACCTGAAGAGAAACAGTGGTGACATATGCCCTGAGTGTGATGGCGGATGCATGACTGTGCGTTTACTGCAACCTATGGAACTTTACACCGTAGACAGTGAGTCTTACTGTATGTAAATTTAAATGTAATAATTTAAAAATTTAAAAACATTAGAGTACAAAATCCTGTAGTTTCAACTTTACTGGTACATAAAACCAAATACAGTTTTATAATACAGATTCATAAGTACTCTTAATTCATTTCAACCAATAAAAGATTCTAAAACAACATGGATTCTTGGGCCTATGTACTCCTGTTTCCAAGCTAGATTAATAATGCCATTAGACTAGCCGGTTTAGGAAATAGGTACATCTAGGCATATCATCTTCAATTATAGAAAATTAAAGATAAGAAAAACTCATGAAAGAAGACAGAAAACTGTTACCTTCCCTATACAGAAAAAAAGAAAATAATTACGTCTGACTCCTCAAAAAGTATGCAAGTAAGAAGAAAATGAAATGAAATATTTAGTGTTAAAAGTAAAAGACCCATCAATCCAGAATTCTGTATTTATGAAATTATCTTTAAAAATTGAAGGAGAAATAAAGACTTTCTCAGACAAACAAAAATAAAGGAATTTGTTGCCAGTAGAACTGCCATGCAAGAAATGTTAAAAGAAGTTTCTTATAGGGAAGGAAAATAATATTAGTTAGACTCATATCTACATAAAGAAAGAACATTGAAGGAGCAATATGTGAAGGTAAAATAGAAACTTTTATTTTTCTTATTCTTAATTGATCTGATAGATAAGAGTTTGTTGAAAATAATTAGAGGGACAATGTATTTATGTGTGCTTTGTATATGTCTAATAAGTGTATATATATGTTTATGTATGCTTATATATGTAAAATAAATAAAAACAATGATTAAAGTGATGAGAGGAAGAAATTAGTATTATTTTGTTATAATGTGCTCACAATACCAATGAGGTGGTATAGTGTTATTTGAAAGTAGACTTGGATTAGATGGAAATGTACATTGCAAACTCTATGGAAATCACTAAAATAATGTTTAAATATAACTAATATACTAAAAAAGGAGAAACTATAGAATCATATATAAGGCTCAATTAAAACTACAAAAGGTAGAAAAAGAGTGGAAGACAAAACAAGTACAAAGAACAAGGGCAACAAATAGAAAACAGTAAAGAATTTGGCAGATATTAATCCAACTGTATGAAAAATTACCTTGAATGTTGATGATCTGAATGCCTCAGTTAAAAAACAGAGTTGGCTCTGCCAGGTGGTGCAGGTGTTTGGAGTACCATTCCATGCACCAGAATAGTGTGGGTTCCCTGCCTGGTTAGGCCACATACCTAGGTTGTGGGTTTAATCCCCAGTCTATGCATATACATGAGGTGTGGTTTATGTATGTTTCTTTCTCACTCTATGTTTCTCTTTCTCTTGCTCTCTCTCTCTCTCTCATTTTCTCCCTCTCTCTAGCTTTCTCAAATCAATATCCTCAGACAAAGATGAAAAAAAAGAAACAGAGATTGAAAATTTCTGAGTGGATCAACATAAGACTCAACTGCATATTGTCCACAAGAAACACTCTTTATGAAAATACATATAAATTACAGGTAAATAAAAAGAGAAAATACATCATGCTAACACTAATCAAAAGAAAACAGAAAAAGCTATATTAAGTTCAGAGAGATCAGACTTCAAAGTAAGGAAAGTTATCCAGAATAAGGAAAAGCCTTATATAATGACAAAGGGGTCAATTTTCCAAGAAGACATAACAATCCTTACTACAGAGCATCAAACTACATAAGGCAGACACTACTAGAACTTCAAGAAGAAATAGATGAATCTACAGTCATACTTGGAGACTTCAACACCTTTCTCTCAGAAATGTACAGATCCAGAAGGCAGAAATAAGTACAAACATAAACTCAAATACACCGTCAATCAACTGGATATAATTAATATCTATAGACAAATTCATTCAACAACAACAAAGTACATGTATGTTTACCAAGCTCACATGGAATATTCATCAAGATTCCACATTCTGGGCTATAGAATACACCTTCATAAATTTAAAAGAATAAACATCATATTGCATCTGCTTTCAAACCATAATGGGATGAAACAAAAAAAATCAACAACAGAAAGGTGACTAAAAAACTCCCAAATATGTGAAGATTAAATAACACATTTCGAAATAACACTTCAGTAAAGGAAGAAATCTGTTGAGAAATAGAAAAATATTTTGAACTAAATGAAAATATAAACAAAAGTTATCAAAATTTGTGGGATGTTGTGAAATCAGTGCTTGTAGGGGAATTTACAGCATTGAATGCATATATTTTTTAAAAAGAAATAATTATTGGAAGATGGTGGCATGATAGGAGGAGGCAGATTCCACTTCTCCTACCTATGGGAGAAAAACCTAGCCAATCTACAGAGGAACAGAGCAAACAGCCAATAGTTACACAGCATATATGAAAATACGAGATCAAAAACTGTAGTGGACATTGAAAAACCAGACAGTAAGGAGAATTCTTCAGAACAATAAGAGCCCAGGAATCAGCACGGAGACCAAGGCAGCTGAAGCCCAAGGCCCAGCGCTTGCCTGGTCTGCCACAGGGCTCTAGGATGGGAGCCAGGTCAACCGCTCACTCCCCGGACAAACAAGGGTTGAGCAGCAATGGGAGAGACCTGGTTGCTGGAAGTCACAGAGAGAGAAGTTAAGGTCTGAGTGGCAAACATGCTAGGGCTGTGAGCACCCACGCATAGCCCTGAGTGGAGTGCACACCAGAGCCCATGTGACCAGAGGCACCTACAACCAGAGTAGGGGGCTTTGTGGAAGACCCGTAGCCCACACTGGGAACCCGGGGAGTGAGAGTGATCTGTAAGAAACGCAGAGCATACACCTGTGAACTTAGAGTGACAGTGCACACCACAGGAAACCCGGAACCCACATCTGTAACTTGGGCAGTGCGTGCACTACAAACAAGAAATGGAGCTTACACCTGTAAACCCAGGGAGTACACACAATCCCTGGGAAACCTGGAGCTCATCCCTATGAACCCAGGGTGAACGTGTGCAATGCAGGAAACCAGTGGAGCCAACACGCTTAACCTCCAGCAGAATGCACGCTCCATAAGAAACCTGAAACACATACCTGTAAACCAAGGACTGCACATGCACCCTGTGGGAGATCTGGAATTCATACCTGTAAACTCAGGAAAGTGTGGGCTCCACAGAAGACCCAGAGCCCATGCCCAGAGGCCCTGCATGGGGAGGCACCAGGCTAGCTCTGGGGAGAGGAGCCCAAAGCTGACTGAGTGCTGAATAGAGAGAAAAGTGATACTGTCACCCCTCAGCCTGTTGCAGCCAGCAAGAGCAGAAAAAACGGCTTGGCAAGTTTGAAGCCACCAAGAGTTTGTTTGTTTGCTTTTTATTTTTTTAATTATTTTTCTAATTATTTTTATCTTTTTTATTCCTCAATTCCTTTTGCTTCTTTTTACTTTTTTGTTTTATTCTTTCTTCCCTCCTTTCCAATTTTATCTCTTTTTCCTTCCTCTTTTTTTCTTTTTTTCATTTTTTTTATTTTCTCATTTTAAATACCCATGAGTGAGACAAAAAAAAAAAAAAAAAAAAAAAAAAAAAAAAAAAAAAAAAAAAAAAAAAAAAAAAAAAAAAAAAAAAAAAAAAAAAAAAAAAAAAAAAAAAAAAAAAAAAAAAAAAAAAAAAAAAAAAAAAAACCAGGAACAGTGAAAAAAACAAGAGTTGGACCCAAAAAGGGGGAATCCCAACAGCTGAGACAGTGGAAGATGTGAACAGCAGGATACATGAAGGAGGCTGCACCAATGAATCTCACAAGTATTCTAGCACAGAAGTTCACACCATAAATGCGGGGAGCCAGAACAGATCAATTTAAGAAGCTGAGGCTGACAAGAAGTGTCTCACAAACAATGGGAAGACAAAGACACAATCCTGAAATGAAAGGAAAGCAGGAAGCCCCAGAAAGAATACTAAATGGAACAGAGGCAACTCAACTATCAGATATTGAGTTCAAAGCAATGGAGGCTAGGAAGCTCCATGAGCTCTCAATGAACGCACTGCAAACTATGTCAACATGAAAAGAAACTAGAAATCATCAACAAGGGTGAAGAGGAAATGAAGAATACAATTTCTGAAGTGAAGAATACAGTAGAAGGAATGAAAAGCAGAACAGATAAAGCAGAAGGTCAGATCAGCGAGTTGGATGACTAAGTAGAAAAAAACACCCAGAAAGAGCAAGAAAAGGGAAAGAGGCTCAGAAAGAATGAAGAGGGATTAAGAGAAATGGAAGATAATATGAAATGTAATAATATCCATACAATACCAGAAGGAGAAGAAGAAGAGCAAGGGATAGAAAACCTATTTGAAAAAGTAATGATGGAAAACTTCCCTAATTTGATGAGAGAAAAAGTCACACAAATCCAGGAATCACAGAGTCCCAATCAAGAAGAACCCAAAGAGGCCCACTTCAAGGCCCATCATAATTAAAATGGCAAAATTTAAAGACAAAGACAGAATCTGAAAGGCAGAAAGGGAGAAAAAGGAAGTAACATACAAGGGAGCCCCAATAACGTTAGCAGCTGACTTCTCAATGGAAATGCTCCAAGCCAGAAGAGAATGGCAAGAAATATTTCAAGTAATGAGAACCAAAGGCCTGCAACCAAGACTACTTTACCCAGAAAGGCTTCCAATCATGATAGAGGGCCAAATAAGGAGCTTCCCAGATGGAAGAAGTCTAAAAGAATACACCTCTACCAAACCAGTTCTGCAAGAGATACTAAAGGGACTGCTTTAAGGAAAGAAGAGAGAGAGAGAGAGAGAGGGAGAGAGAGAGAGAGAGAGAGAGAGAGAGAGAGGAACACAGGTACGAAAATGGCAATGAATCAGTGCCTATCAATAATGACCTTAAATGTAAATAGATTAAATGCTCCAATCAAAAGACATAGAATAGGTGAATGAATAACAAAGCACAACCCACACATATGCTGCCTACAAGAGACCCACCTCAAGACAAAAGACCTACACAAATTGAAAGTGAGGGGCTAGAAACAAATTTTCCAAGCAAACAGATGTGGAACAAAAGCCAGGGTAGCAATACTCATATCAGACAAAATAGACTTCAAAAGAAGGGCCATAAAGAGAGACCCAGAAGGTCACTTCATTGTGCTTAAGGGAAGAATCCACCAAGAAGACATAAACATCATAAATATATATGCATCCAACATAGGAGCACTTAAATACATAAAGAAAATCTTAGAGGACTTCAAGAAAGATATTAATAGCAACACAGTTATAGTAGGGGATGCCAACACCCCACTGTCAAAAATGGACAGATCTTCCAAACAAAATATCAACAAAGATATTGTGACATTGAACAACACTCTAGATGAAATGGACTTAACAGATATATATATATATATATATATATATATATATATATATATATATATATATATAGAGAGAGAGAGAGAGAGAGAGAGAGAGAGAGAGAGAGCTCTCCATCTCAAAGAAACTAAATACACATTCTTTTGAAATGCACAGGTAACATTTTCAAAGATAGACCACATGATAGGATACAAAACAAGCCTCAACAAATTCAAGAAAATTGAAATCATACCAAACATTTTCTCTGACCACAAGGGATTGAATCTAGAAACCAACCCCAAGGGAAAAAACCCAAATCCTCAAAATCATGGAGATTGAATAGCATGTTATTAAATAATGAATGGGTCAAGATTGAAATTAGGGAAGAAATCAAAAAGTTTCTTGAAACAAATAAAAATGAACTCACAATGACCCAAAACTAATGGGACCCAGCAAAGGCAGTCCTCACAGGGAAGTTCATAGTGATACAGGCCTACCTAAAAAAGATAGAAACATTTCAAATAAACAACTTAACCCTACACCTACAAGAACTTGAGGAACAACAATGACAGCCCATAGCAAGTAGAAGGAAAGAAATAACCAAGATCAGAGCAGAATTAAATGACATAGAGACTAAAAGCACAATTCTAAGGGTCAATGAATCCAGGAGCTGGTTCTTTGAAAAGATAAACAAAATTGACAAACCTTTGAGCAGGCTCATCAAGAAAAAAAGAGAGAGGACCCAAATAAACACAGTTAGAAATGATAGAGGAGAGATTACAACTGACACCACAGAAATACAAAGGATTGTAAGAAATTACTATGAAGAACTGTATGCCAAGAAATTTGAAAACCTGGGTGAAATGGACAAGCTTCTAGAAAAATATAATCTTCCAAAACTCAATGAACAAGAAGCAGAAAGCCTGGACAGACCAATAACAGCAGATGAAATTAAAGTAGTAACCACAAAACTCCCAACACACAAAAGCCCTGGATCAGATGGTTTCACAGGAGAATCCTTCAAAGCATTTAAGGAAGAGCTAACCCCTACCTTTCAGAAAATTCCAAAAAATCCAAAATGATGGAAGACTCCCAAACACTTTTTATGAAGCCAACATCATCCTAATCCCAAAACCAGATAAAGACACAACAAAGAAAGAAAACTTCAGGCCAATATTGCTGATGAACATAGATGCTAAAATCTTCAACAAAATATTGGCAAACCGCATTCAACAATACATTGAAAAGATCATACACCATGACTAAGCGGGATTTAACCCAGGGATGCAAGGATGGTTCAATATTCACAAATCCATAAAGGTACAACATCATGTAAACAAAAATAAAGACAAAAATCACGTAATCTTATCAATAGATGTGGAAAAAGCATTTTATAAGGTACAACACCCATTTATGATCAAAACACTCAGCGAAGTGGGAATAGAGGGAGCATTCCTCAACACAATAAAGGCCACATATGTAAGACTTACACCCAACATCACACTCAACGGGTAAAAACTAAAATCTTTTCCACTAAGATCAGGAACAAGACAAGGTTGTCCACTTTCACCACTTCTATTCAAAATAGTATTGGAAGTCTTAGCCACAGTGATTAGACAAGAAAAGGAAATAAAAGGCATCCAAATCGGAAAGAAGGAAACAAAACTATCATTTTTTTCAGATGACATGATAGTGTATGTAGGAAATGCTATAGACTCAGCCAAAAAAGCAGCTTAATCTAATAAATGAATTTGGCCAAACAGCAGGATACAAAGTCAATATCCAGAAATCAAAGGCATTTTTATATACCAACAATGAAATAGCAGAAGCAGAAATCAAGAAAAAAATCCCATTTGATATAACAAAAAGAAAAATAAAATACTTAGGAGCAAACCTAACTAAGGAGGTAAAAGAACTGTATGCAGAAAACTACACAACACTGAAGAAAGAAATCAAGGAAGATACAAACAAATAGAAGCATATACCATGTTCATGGAATGGAAGAATTACCATCATCAAAATGTCCCTACTACCCAAAGCAATTTACAGACTCAGTGCAATACCTATTAAAGTACCAATGGCATATTTCACAAACATAGAACAAACACTTCAAAAATTTATATGGAACCATAAATTACCTCAAATAGCTGCAGCAATTTTGAGAAAGCAGAGCATAGTAGGAGGGATCACAATACCTGATACCAAACTGTATTACAAGGCCACTGTACTCAAAACAGCCTGGTACAGGCATAAAAACAGGAACATGGACCAGTGGAGCAGAACAGAGAGCCCAGAAATAAACCCAAGTCTTTATGGTCAATTAATATTCAACAAAGGTGGCAGCAACATAAAATGGAGTAAAAATAGCCTCTTCAACAACTGATATTGGGTGAACTTGACAGCTACATGCAAAAAAGTAAAACTTGAGCACCAACTTACACCATACACAAAAATAAACTCAAAGTGGATAAAAGATTTAAATATAAGCCGTGACACCATTAAAGTCCTGAGAACATAGGCAGGAAAACCTCAGATATTTCACACAGCAATATTTTTACAGATATATCCCCTGAAGCAAGGGACATAAAGGAAAGAATAAACAAATGGAATCTCATCAAAATAAAAAGTTTCTGCATGGCTAAAGAAAACAGTATTAAAATAAAAAGAGAACCAACTGTATGGGAAAACATATTTGCCAATCACACCTCAGAAAGGGTTTAATCTCCAAAATATATAAAGAACTTACATGACTCCACTCTAAGAAGACAAGCAACCCAATTAAAAAATAGGCAAAACACTTCAACAGACACTTCTCCAAGGAGGACATACAGAGGATCCAGAGACACATGAAAAGATGCTCCATATTGCTAGCTATCAGAGAGATGCAAATTAAAACCACAATGAGATACCACTTCACACCAGTCAGAATGGCCATCATAAACAAAGCAACAAACAACAAGTGTTGGAGAGGTTGTGGAGAAAAGGGGACCCTAGTGCACTGTTGGTGGGATTGCAGACTGGTACAAGTACTATGGAAAACAGTATGGAATTTTCTAAGAAAACTAAAAATGGATCTACCTTTTGACCCAGCAATTCCACTGCTAGGATTGTATCCTAAGAACCCTGAAACACCAATACAAAAGAATCTATGCATGCCAATGTTCATAGCAGCACAATTTACAATAGGCAAGTGTTGGAAGCAACCTAGGTGCCCATCAGTAAATGAATGGATCAAGAAACTATGGTACATTTACACAATGGAATTCTATGCAGCAGAAAGAAAGAAGGAGCTCATAACCTTCATGACAGCATGTTTGGAACTGGAGAGCATTATGCCTAGTGAAACAAGCCAGGTGTGAAAGACAAATACCATGTGATCTCACCGTTAAAAGGAACCTAATCAACAAAACAAACAAACAAGCAAAATATAAACAAAGACATTGAAATTGAGAACAGGCTGACAGTCACCAGAGGGAAGACGGGAAGGAATTTCAGGGGAAAAGGGGAAGGGTTAGAGCAACAAGTATAAAGGACACATGGACAAAACTTAGGGGGAGTTGGAAATGGGAGAGAGGTGGGGAGGGCTGGGGTGGTAGTACGGGATGGGAGTAAAAGACAGAAAACTGTACAAGAACAACAATTTAAATAAAAATTTAAAAAGATAATAAAATAATTGAAATCACTAATCTGAATTTTCACCTTAAGGCACTAGAAATTTTAAAAAAAAGCAAATTAAATCTAAATTAAGCAGAATGAAAGATGTAAGAATCAGAGCAGAATCAATGAAAATGAAAACAGAAAATCAATGAAGAAAATTAATGAATCCAAAAGCTGGTTCTTTCCAAAGATTAGTGAGATCAATAAGCCTCAAGCCAGGCTACAAAAAAAAAAAAAAAAAAAAAAAAAAAAAAAAAAAAAAAAAAAAAAAAAAAAAAAAAAAAAAAAAAAAAAAAAAAAAAAAAAAAAAAAAAAAAAAAAAAAAAAAAAAAAAAAAAAAAAAAAAAAAAAAAAAAAAAAAAAAAAAAAAAAAAAAAATGAGAGAGAGAGAGAGAAAAGACCCAAATTATCAGAAATGAAAGAGGGAATATTATTACAAATCTCATAAAATTAAAATATAATAGAGGAAAAAATTGATCATCTCTATGCCCACAAATTTGAAAAGCAAATAAAATGTATCAATTCCTTGATAGATACAACCTGCAAAAACTCCCACTAAAAGAAATAGGTGATATGAACAGGCCTATATCTATTAATGAAATTAAATCCATCATAAATAACCTTCCAAAATGAAAAGCACCAGAGCTAGGTGGGTTCACTGATGGATTCTACCAATTTGAAGGAAGAATTATGCCAATTCTCTGTTATGTCTTACAGAGGACAAAGGCAGAGGGAAATGTTGCTTATTCATTATTTGAGGCTAGCATCACCCTAATATCAAAAGCAGACAAAATATAACAAGAAAGGAAAACTACAGACCAAAATCTCTCATGAACATAGATGTAATCCTCAACAAAATACTAACAAATCAATTTCAAAAAAGTATAAAATGAATTATACACCATGACTACGGTGGTGTTATCCCAGATATGCTAGACTGGTTCAACTTTGGAAAACTAAGTAGTGATCTATCATGCCAATAGTCAAAAAGACAAAAATCACGTGATCATATCAGTATTTGCAGAAAAAGCATTTTATACAATGCAAAATTAATTAATGATTAAAACTTAGTGAAGAATATTGGGGGAATATCTTAACTTGATAAAAACAGTAAGTGCTAAAATAAGTTTTCACAAAGTAATATTACCTGATTTAAGAAAAACACAGTTGTCGCTTACTATTAAAATTCTGAATGTCCACATTTTACCTGAGCACAAGATAGATAAAAATGAATAATAATTTATTTTGCAATTTCTAGGTTGACTATTTTATTCTTACAGAGAGATACTGATTGATGTTTTTCAACTCTAGAAATACTAAAGTAATGAATATGAAAGAAATCATCTTTTTGAACTTAAAGTCCTGTACTACTCCTCTGATTTAAGAGAAAGAAAAAAAAAAGAAAGAGAAAGAAAGAAAGGAAGGAAAGCAAGAAAAGTTCAGAGGAGTTGAGAGAGAGAATGAAAAAAGAAAGAAACCCAAACTAAAACTTTAATATTCAACTCTAAGTTGAGATTTGATTTTACATAGTAATGTCTGGATTGAAACTAAAGTGCCCATCACAAATATGAACGTCTTTTGTTCCCAACAATTTACAGCATTTTATGGCCTCATAAATGTCATAATGGCCAAATGTTCCATGAAATGTCATAAAATGACATGAATTACAGCTATGATTTAGATCTATGCCTGGAAAACCAAATTTCTGGCTCATGCTCAGGTAACATTGTGCTTTTTGAGTTTGAAATCTCTGTGTACTGTTACACTGAGTTAATTAATTTTACTTTATCGTCCAAATGTACTACGGTTCTTTCTAATTCATTAGTGTGGAGGGTGCATACACAAATTAAGTAGCTCCCAATTATAATGTTATTTCTTCAATGTAAACATTCTTAAAATCTCATCTTAACAAAGCTCATCATGACAATGCTTTATACCTGTTTCTTTCAGTTATTAGGACTCATGCTGCTCTGGGACTTACTAAGGTGTTTGATATGTCATCATACCATTCAAATTCAGTAATGACTGCTAAGTTCCTTGGCTGCCCCATTTTACCATTATTTGGTAATGTCAAATGTAATTTGATTGTTTACAAAGTGGGAGTAAAGAAAAAGGGGAAAGGTCATAGTGATGTTATTCACACAATTGTGGTACCTATACTTGAATTACTAAACCTATTTGTACAAGTTAGTTTTACTACTTAGCTGTGGAAATTCAGCTAATCCTGATGGAAATTTAACTTGCTAGCTAAAAAGCAGTTTTTTGAAATGTCTATTTTCAATTTATATCATCATTTTTAGTATTTGCTTCTCTTTTTTCCCCTTAATCCAAATGAAGAAACTGTGCAATTTCTGGACTACTTTTTAATGCACCTATTCATTTATTTAACAAGTATTGAGTCCCCTTTGAATTTGGACACTGCAGCTTGAGGAAGAAATACATGTGGCAACGGCTGTTATCTGCCTTTTTGATACTTATCCAGCAGTTCAGAAACTAACATGTAATCCTAAGTCCATATCTAAGCATCTGGTTCTGGGAAGCTAGGGCATTTTCCACGGAATGCTATTACTCCAGATCCATAGAGGAATGTAAATGGAAACACTTGAAATCAGCATTTTCAAGTATGTAAGCTATTCCTGTTCCTTTTTAGTTCTTAGTAAATTTTCTTTGCACTCTACCATTGAATAAATTACAGGCAAAATAATTCAATCAGTCCTGCTCTGTAGGAATGCATCTTTGTGGGCAACCAATGGAATTGTACAATGAACACTCTGTTACTCTTGGTTTTCCAGTCTCACTCAGTACCTTCCTGCCGGGAGGACAGAGTTAGGAGTAACTGAATATCCTGAATAACGTGTCTTGGGCCTTAGCATCTGAATCTCTCTCCTACTTCTACCTTCTTCAAGAAAGCATTCGTCTCTTGTTTCTTTCAACACCCAGTTAATTATTCATTACTTGGTTTATCACCAATATCCAGGCTGACATTCCATAAATTAAGTGACAAATGCCCCCAAATAAACTACAGAGTTAAAAAATATTTATGGAAATGTGGTATTTGGCATGGTACTTTTGCCTATCAGAACTGTGTTTTCCTGAAATAATTATTTATTTCTATGTGGAAAGAAACCAATATATTTTTTAAGTGTTTTCATTAAGGTTCAATGGAAGAGCCATAAAATAATGAGGTTTGTCGTATTGGAGGCTTATGTGTTTGGACAATGAATTTGAAGACAAATATAGGTGCTCAGCTTATTATAATGCCCCAAGAGAAAATCCTGAAGCCCAACTCAGCAACAATAGTCAGAGTTTATATAAGGCAATTTATATATTCCAAGGAGAGAAATTACCACAATGCTTGGGGCACTTTATAATGTGAAAAAATGCAGTGAGAAAGCTTGTCAGCCTAATGTTTAAATAGCACTAAGTGTACATGTGAAGAATTCCTTTGACTTCAATCTTTATGAAGTGGATCTTAATCACTCCCCCCCAAAAAAGAGTTGGGAAAAAATGTCTGTTTAAGGGTTTTGTAAAGTTCTGAAACTTCCCAACTGTGTTCATTTGCCTAAAATCTGTTTGCTATATCAATGTATAGAATTTTTGTTTCAGGATTATTCTAAGTTTGGCATATCATGAAAAATTCTTCCATTTAAGAGAACTGTAAACCTATACTGTGAACTCTCTGTGGTTTCTAATTGGTAATTCCAATTGCAAAAACTTCACATAAAGGAAAAAAGTCTGTGGAAACATTTAAGTGCTTGGAGAAAGGGGTTGGACAATGACAAATGAGATGACTAAGCCAATGAGGAACATTTACATTACAGGGAGAGTAATAGATTACTTAAAGTGTGCACAGTCAATCATGTTTCCCATGTGGTCTGCTAGGTATTAGTATAACTTTTAAACTTTCCATTTAATTTGGTCTTTTAATGTCATGTTTTAAACTGGTATGTTTCTAGTAGTTTTTTTTTTTATTGCAAATATATTTACAGATTGGTTTTCTTTGTGAGTGACATTATGCTTGGTAGATGAAAGGATGTGAGATAAAGGAGACATAGTCTGTTCATTTAAAGACTTTAAGCAGTCTGTAAGGAGAAAGAGCTCAGTACACCTAAAAGACAAATGTGTAATAGAATATGTTAGAAAAATGTTTTGTATATCAAGTACTTTTCTCATGTTTTTATTTTTAAGAGTATGATGAAAATGTCAATTGTTAATAATAGAAGAAGAAATATTAAGAGTTCATTACCAAACATGAGTAACAAATATTTGTGCATTCATTATAGTCCCACTATATGTATATCTAGATAGATGATAGATAGATAGATAGATAGATAGATAGATCAATCCTTTGTTTGTGAAAGAGGAGAGACAGGCAAAGATTTTCAGACCTATGAAAAAATTTTACAGATTTTTGTATATGAAAAATTTGATTACCTTCTCTATCTTCATATTTTCCCATGAAGTCCATCCTTTCTTAAAAGGCCAAATTAACATTTTAATATTTACTCTGTGGCTACACCCATACAATAATGTTTTACCCACATTTTAATGTTTACTGCATGATAGTCAAGACTTGTGAAAACTAAATGAAAGTCAAATTGAAGAGATGTTTAGGAAGCCACAGAATCTTAACTTTGAACAAAATGCCATTGCTTAAATTGTACATTATGACCTCCTCCTCTTAAATCTTTTTCATGAAACAATATTATGCCCCACTAGTCCTCATTTGCAGCCGGTTATTGATTTTGCTGCCCTGCTGTGATGACTGAACTTGAGCGGACACTGGTTGACTGCCTACATGGTACAGCGGCCTGACTTGCTGTTTGAACAGACTAGGCTTCTCTGCTCTCTGAACTAAACGACACAATTATTGTACAGAATCGGATAAACAAACATGACAAGCTGGCTGAAACCGAAACCAAAAAATTCCACAGGAGTTGGAGGATAGCATGTAGTTAACAGTATTGTTATAAGAAAAATCTTTCCATATGTTGGTTTTATCCTAAAGCAGGGGGATAATTTATTGTTTCAGAGAAAATTTACACAGTTTAAAGAACGTTTTTCCTTTCCTAATGGGAGCTTGGGCAGATCCACAGAGTTTACCAACGGCATCACTTTGTTAACTCACTGAACACAGGTTCACAGAGAGTCTGTTGCGTAGCGGTGTGTGCGGAGCATTGGACCCCAGAGGTGCAGGCCCTGCTCTCTCAGCTGAAGGGATTTGCAGGAGAGGCAGAGTGAAACTCAAGTAAAAAACAATGAAACAAAATATGGAAACAGTAAATTCTACCCACCCTTCAAGGAAGCTATAAGTCTTCATTTTATTTTAAAATTTTCAAATCTTCTATCTAATTCCGTGAGTTGAGCTAAATACCCTGATGCCAAAACAACAAAAATAATGCAAAAAGTAGAACATTTTCACTACGATATATGTGAGAGTCAAAATAAAGTATTAGCAAGTGCAACCTAATACTATATTAAAGGAAAAAACACCTAATATGATCTTAAGATTAGTTGATGTCAGTAAATCTATTAATTTACTGCATAAACAATTTAAGCAAAGAATAAAACAGTATCATTATATTAATAGATACTCAAAGTCATGTTATGAGTTTTAGTACTCATTACTGAAAAAAAAAAAAAAAAAAAAACTTTTGTAAATGAAGAATGCGATAATCACCTCTCAGGAAACTATTGCAAAATCATATCTGGTGGTGCGTTAAGAGCTTTCCTACTGCAGTAAGAAAAAATACATGTATGTTTATTCCTGCATCTCCTCTTCAATGTTCCTCTTCAGTGTTGTACTACCTATTTGCCTAAACTTAAACATGGTTGAAAAATTAAAATCCCAATGTTATTGTTATTTAAATATCTTTCCTTAGCATCTATTGTATGTCCTTAATCCTTAGATCCTTGGATTTATCTTGAGATCTTTTATGGTTATTTATGATTAGATTGAAATTTTTACCACCATAGCACTCCTCCAATCTGCAAATATAGGAGTTTGCAATCCCAAAGTCTTTATAAATTAATTGGTTGATATTTAGAATGCAATTTCCTATTAAAAAACTATGTTTCTAGACTAGCATACAAAATCCATTATTACTGGAGAATGAGGGGGAGGGAAGAAGAGAGGGAAGAGGTACAGGGAATAAAAAGCGTAATTGGTAGGTACAAAATATGCAGGGAGAGGTTAAGAATAGTATAGGAAATGGAGAAGCCAAAGAAGTTACATGTATGACCCATGGACATGCCCTAAGGGGGCAGGGAATGCTTGAGGGAGGTGGGGTGCATGGTGGAGGGGTATAAAGAGGACAAAAAATGGGATAACTGTAATAGCATAATCAATAAAATATACTTTAAAAAACTAACCTACATTCTATGCAAGTGGAATACAGAAGTAATACTGAAATAGTGAAATAAAATACTGGTGTGATACAAATAATAAATGTAAGCTATATAAATAAAATATGTAATAGAAAAATTTCAATTTTCCTTTGATTTTTTTCTTAAAGCAAGTAAGTTTCTAGGCCCTCACATGAACATGAAAAATTCAACAGTTCTTTTTTTGTTTGTTTTGTTTTGTTTGTTTTCTGTTTTTTTAAATGTATCATTTCACTTCAAAGGTGGTTTTAAAATATTGAAATTTATTTTAGTTTTTAAAGAAATTTATATTTATTCATTATAATTCAGTCTTTTATTGTTTTTCAATAGATTTTTTAAAATTAAGCAAATGACTGCATTTATATAAGTGAACAAATGTTGGAGGACAAGTAAGCAAAGAAAATATACCTGAATCAGATCATTTTATACAATACTGAAGTAAGGCCGATGTTGATAAGAAGTATTTGTCCCATCTCTCTGAGGGAGAGGAAGGAATGACGAGTTAGTTGGCTCTCCAGCTCTTAGGCGGTTTCAGTGTACCAGTCCCCCACATACACACAGCATATGTTCTGAGACCCATGGACACCTGAACTGGTGGATAATACTGAACCCTATATATTCTACATTTTTCTACATATGCATCTATGATAAAGTTTACAGTATAAATTAGGTCCAGTAAGAAAGTAACACCAATAAAATAGTAAAATAGAGCAACAGTTTGAGGTATAACAGCAAAACTAGCACAATTTTTTTCCTTCATCAGAATTTCACCGATAGAAGATTCGTTCTTATGATAGAACTTTGCAACCTCAACATTCAATTTTTTCTTTCCTAATTAAGTTGAGAACTTTTACATTATTCAACAGACGAACTTCACGGACTCTCTTCAGCATACTTGAAATCTCCAGCATCACTACTCTTGCTTTTTGGGGCCATTGTTAAGTAAAACCAGGTGATATGAACTGTGATATTGAGAGAGTTGATTTTCTACCAAGAAAGCTACTAAGTGACTAATTGGAGGGGATCATCTGTGGACCTGATACACTGGACAAAGGGATGACTCCTGTCCTAGGTAAGATGGAGTGGAGTGGTGTGATATTTCATTATGCTACTCAAAAGGGTGTGAAATTTAAAACTTGTGAATTATTTATTTCTGAAATTTACTAATATTTTCAGACCACACTTGATTGTGGGCAACTGAAATTATGGAAAGTGAGACCATGAATGAGAGGGAACTACTGTATAGATGATGTTGGTGTTATCCAAAGCAGGTGTGAATAATCTTGAGGTGAATATGGAAGTGTAAAAATAGTCACTGAAACCCAGAGAACAGTAACTGTATGGATATTTGTAGCAAAGATCTTAGCTTCACATAACTGAATGAACTAATACCATCCCTAACAACTTTGCTAGAGTTAAAATGTATGTCATAGTATGCTGCTGCTAAATTTCAGTGGTATATTAACCAGCTTTCAAGTCACTTGCCACAAAATAATAATAGTTAATACTTGTTATTTTGGTGTAAAATCTAATCAAAGTTTGTCTAGAATGTATCCAGCCATGTGATATGAAAAATAGAGACATTTAATGAAGAAGATACGAGATACAAGAAACCTTGTACACAGGACAGTGATGCCTCAGTCCCCTTCAAAGGAGGCACCTTGGGACCTCACACAGTTCTCCCATTCGGCATCAGCTGCTCTTGTCATATTTTTCTGAATCTCATTGATGGTCTGAAATCTCTTCCCTCTCAAAGGTGATTTTAGTTTTGGAAAAGCTAGAAGTTGCAGGATGCCAAATCTGGATGTAGGGGTGTTGAGTGGCCTGGGTGATTTGATGCTTTGCCAAAAAACTCTGCATGAGATGTGATGCATGAGCAGGCACATTGTCCTGATGAAGCTGCTAATCACCAGTTGCCCATAGCTGCCACCTTCTGAACCATCTGAATAGTTTCTGCAGAGGAATGTGAAAGCTTCATACAAAATTTAATGCAGATTCATTGCTCTACTGGCTCAGTCATTTTGAATGTCATGGCTACACAGTTCACAAGCTCTCTCAATGGCGTCTACTGCCCTCTCTGACCAGTACAGTGAAGTCATCATTGTTTACACATGTGCATTCCAGCCCACTCTCCTTGGCTGCCAGGTTACACTGATGTCAGGCAAACCATTCTCATTATATTAACAATGGCTGGATTTTTTCCAGACACACCCTGCATCTGATGTGTTTTATCTTTCCTATTAATTGAATTGTACTATCCTTATCAAAAAAGAAACCCCAAAGCACCCAAAATCAAATTTCAATAATACAATCTCTTCTGGATACCATATTTGAATACCTACTATTGACATTCAACAAAACACACATAGTTTTAGTTATCTTGGAATGACATTAAACGAGCAAAAAAGGATAAACCCACAGTTGAAACATGAGAAAAAAAAATACAGTGAAGGGAAAGAATAGGATGCAATAATAAAGAATAAGAAGAAGAAGCAATTTTTGGAGAGGTGTTATAGAGGTGTTACTCCAAATGGCATTTCAGCTGCAGTCTGAAGGGTGACTAGAGTTGTACATTTGGAGAAAGAGAGTGCATTTTGGGCAGAATAAATAGTTCATTAAAATCATCATCATCTTCACGATCAAATCATGAGGAAAGAGCTAGTGAAACAATTCCAGGTTGTCTGGTACATTCTTTTTTTTTTCTTTTTTAAGGTTTTATTTATTTATTTTAGCCAGAGGGGAAGGGAGGAAGAAAGGGGGAAACATCAATGTGCGGTTGCCTCTCACTCACCTCTTACTGGGCACCTGACCTGCAACCCAGGCATGTGCCCTGACCTGGAATCAAACCAAGGACCCTTTGGTTCGCAGCCCAGCACTCAATCCCCTGAGCCACACTACCCAGAGCTGGCTGGTGAGTTCTTGATTGAGCAATGGAGGCAGTAATATGACTTGCGATTGGAACCAAATCTTGTGTTTACATTATTCTAAATATAATGAAGACATTAAGGCTATGATGACATTATAGGCACACAGACATTATCTTTTTCTCCTGGAGGATCACAGATTGAGTATGTGATTGTCAATTTTATTTCTGGCTGATAAATCCAAGAAATTGCAGAGGAAAAGTACAGGAGCTTGAAGGTGTGTTAGCTCATATACCAGAAAACTGAAACTATAAAATATGTTATTATCAATACCAAAAACACAACAAAGGGGATTTATGGATACATGTACTAGAAGAAGGTATTTGTGGTCTAGCTTCCATCACATCTGGAGCTAGGTTGCCAAACAATGACTGCAGAAAGCTTTGTTTTATCATCCTTTAGTTCTGTTTTTATGTGTGTGATTTTATTTTCCATACAGAGTGACAAAGATGGCATCCCCCAAGGTATATTCTACCAGTTAAGTGACCTCAATGAGCTAGTGTCTCTCAATAATTTTGATAATAAAAGGTTCCTTTAAACTCAGGTCTCCTGTGTACCCTTGAATCAATCACTACAGTCTGGAAAATGGAATACCTTTCTTGTCCAGACCTGGCTCACATACTCAACCCTCCTAGGCATGGGTCAGGCTTCTGAATCACCTCAACATGACTGAGGGTGGAGAAGTTGTTCAGTAGGGAAAGTGAGGATAATGTTATGGGAAGAAGAATTGTATACTAGGTGGGAGATTCATGAAGAAGTGGGAAATTACAGAGGCAATCAGGGTACTGAGAATCATTGAAGGGCCAGAAGAAATTGCATGATGAGTTTCAGTGGGGTTCTAAAAATGAGCCTGAGGATAAAAGTATATATTTCTGCTCTCCACCCAAGATCTACTGAATCTGAATCACATGATCTGAGTGTCTTGTCAATTTGCATTTTAAAATGAAAATACTGTGATTCTTCAGCACTCTAAAGATTTGAGAATCACTGGATTAAAATTATATCCATGGGAAGGCCTGAGTCTTTCAATGATTAAATGTACAGACTTCCTCTAAGCTGTGAATTTATGTGATTTTTATGATGCATGTTATTTATAGAAAAAACATAACCTGAATCAGAAAATGGACAGCTACCACATAATACTGATTTTTACAAAAAAAAAAAAAATGTTGGTACATCTATTAATACATTTGTATGTAGAGAAATACTAGACAAAATCTACTTAAGATCAGCTAGATATCTTGGTGATTTGCTTCAGCCTCCAAACTCTCAGATTTTCTGTCATAGTAACTTACAGTAAATTGAGTTCTTGAAAACAGGTGTGAAAACTTGAAAGTAAATACCCATGATTGTCTTTGAACAAGAATAAATTACAGGGTTTTGTTTTGACTCTGAATTTCTTACTCTGCTTAGACTGGATTTAGGTATTTAGCCCTCTCTCAGTGTCAACTGGGTTGCAAATCCTGGATGTTTTATGCAAAAACAGCTCATCTTTTGTTTCTTTATTATGAAGTCTGTTGAGATCTAGCCACCAGGTGTCAGTAAGACTTGCAAAGCAATAGGGTTTTGCAGAGTCCAGTGATTTTGTTTCTTCAGTCTCTAAGAGCAAATTAATACAATCTTTGGTTATATCTTTTTTTTTTTTGTTCCAGGTAAACAGATGCATCTCATTGACAGACTCATTGAGCACAGACAGAATTTATTTTTTTTTCCTTTTCCACAACAAGGCTTTGTTTCCCCACACTTTCAGAATATAGGCTGGTTTTAATTTCTAAGAATTGATACCTCAAGATTTATCATAAATGAGGTAGTTTAGCCCACCCAGCAGAAAATGGATACATCTGAGGCTGGAGATAAGCAAGTAGGATATCTTGCCAATTACATGTAAACTACCATGAAATGTCAATTAAGGAGAAAAAGTGAGCACCCTTAGACTACTTATTTTATTACAAAAAGCAATATGCTGGATCAATTTTGAAATTTAAATAAAATGTGGTCTTTTGAAAATTAATCATACTTTTGTATTAGTATTCTCACTGATGGTTTTAATTATTATTATTGTTTTCATCATTATCTGCTTTTTCCTCCAGTTATTTCTTATAAGACTTAAACATAAATCCATTTGATGCTGTATCAAGCCACCTGCATACCCTAGTACATTTTTCCTATTTCATATAAGCTGTGGATTAAAACTTGAAATTGAAAACTTCATGGTATATCAATGGATTATTAAGAACTATGATATAATTATCAAGAATTAGTCTATAACTTGCTCTCTTTTTTGAGGGTTACTCTAATAGTTACTGTGTCCTGGTAAATTGGTTTCAGTCCTATTTCACTCTAAGTTTCCTCCTAGGCAGACGTTTAATGCACTTGGTGTGGCCAGCCTGCCTAGTCAAAGTCTCAGCAAGGTCACAAAATCTGTTGACTCATATGGCAGTTCCTGTGTAGAACACAAAATTCTACATCATCTCTGAATCAAAGCCAATAAAACAAGATCCCAGCTGTCCTAGTCTCTGTAGAAAAAATAAAACTGACCTAGTTTACATTGGTTCTCAGCATTATTTTGATAGCATGTAATTTTCCAAGACTGTAGGGATGATAGTATTTTTAGGGAACTTAAAAAATAAAGAAAACACTAAAGTGAAAATGAGACAGCAGATATTAAAATTCTGACCTCCAACCATCAATATTTTATTTTGTTATATTACTGGTTTTTACAATATTTAGAAAAAAACAGCAGTACAGACTTTCTGTTCTCAGGATTATAAATGGTAAACTACAATGGCCAGATTGTGTTTTTCCTGTGCCTCGGCAAGGAGGAGTCTCTGACAGCTATTCACAGGTGTATAGCACCAATATGCATGTCCATCTTATTTCCTCCTTCAAATACAACACATCTCTAGAAAATGAAATAGGAAAGAATTCTTGTAAAAAGAGAGATGTGTGCTAGGTAGAAAGGTTAACATAGTTTTTAATGCTCTATAAACTAGTCCTAATATTAAAAAAGAGTTACTTATTTCCCTCTGGCCACAAAAATTCTGGGTCTGCAGTAATGGTAAGTGAACAGAAATGTATCATGGTTTTTGTCTGTGTGCACCTGCTATTTTGCCTCAAGGCTTCACTAGAACTTAGGTGGTAAGTGGACATTCTATCGGTATTTGCCAAATTAAAAACAATAGATCCTATGCTGTTAAATCATTCCACATCACATTTTATTTTCTTTTGTGCTCCAGTGGGAATGTGAGGAGGGGTCAATCGGCATTACTAATGTTCTGCCACTTAATTCAGAAGGCTCCCATCACCATCACTATGGATGTCCTCATTCTGAGTCATTAGTGGGCATTTTTCCATTTAGGGCTTTTAGTGGAAGTCAGTCACATGCATTTCTAGTGCCCATGATAAAGGAGATACAGAAAAAATATGAAAAGAGGCAATAAATTAATTTTTAGGAAATAGCAACCTGTTGCAAAGTATTAATGACACACAATGAATCATATTTTTCATTTGTCATGTTTCATCAATTTAGTTGGGGCATCTAGTAGAAATAATCTGAGGTGGATACTGTTAACATAGAAGTGGCAGGGGGCTCACACACACAGAGAGATCTGAATGATGAATACTGGACAGAATTGTAACAAGGCAATAGTGAACATTTAGATTGTATACAACATAAATACAGTTTTATTTTGGGCACTAAATAGTAACAGAACTAATGGAGTTCAACCCTTGGTATGAATGGGTGAGCGGAACACCATTTAACAAAGAATGATGCTGTCAAGGAGGAAACCATATTTTGATAGTGAGTAGGAGAGAAATTGAATCACAGATTGAATTTTGATTATACTCAAACAGTGAAGATGGAACATGACTTGGGAATATCATGATATTTATCACTTTTGATGGTTTTCAGATTGCCTAGGTGGCCAGGATGCCCTTTTCCACCCTCCATCTGACTGACTGTCTGCATCTTTCCCTGCAGAGCACAGGACTCTGCTGTAGTGATCCCTGCATTTATCATGTTCCACTGTGTCTATTTCAATGTGTTTTTCGTTAACTAGAGCAGAAAACCATGTGGAGATTGCAGCTGGTACCAAATGTAGTACCTCACCTCATGGTATAAAGACAATCTTCAAGAGAATATTACTCAGACTCCCATGTATACAAAGGGAAACCAAATATCTAGCCGAGGATTTTTCCAAAGTGATGTGTAACTTCCAAAAAGCCCCACAATATTCTAAAATTTTACACAGAGCACACAGGTCACTTTGAAGAGAACTTGTAACTTATCAGGACATTAAAATACTTAGATATAAAATAGTCTTTAAAAATAGTTTGTATATTAACATATCCCTTCATTGTAGGCACGAGTCCTTCCTATTCCTATGTGTTTTGGTTCTAATATGCATCTATGACTTTGGCTTCATAGAATATAATTGTGACTTAATTCTTTTTAATTCACTCAGTAAATATTTATTGAGCACCTTCACCTTTAAACACCTTTACTATATTCCCTGGGAGATACTAAAATGTTTGAAATAAAAATAAATAGACCCTCCAGAGGCTTACAGGCTAGGACAGAAAATAGGAACATCACTTGGGTATTTATAAGATAGATATAAAGCACTAAGTTCCCAGAGTAATGTGTAAATTAGTGATTTTCAGTTGGGTCAGAGAGGGAAATGAAACTTCCTAAATAATTTTTTTGTAAAATCACACATTGAATTCCTTAAAATATGATGAATTTGAAATCATTTAAAGAATTAATTGAAGTTGAGTACCAGTAAATATAATAGTCTTGGGTAGTGAGGCATATGAATTTACATTTAATTGGCAAAAGTTACCTGATTGAAAATCTGTCATATATGATAGGAATGGCCAGCACAATCACCTGAGTGACTGATGTGCTTCTCAATGATGAGTATTATTATTTAAATAACTGTAAAAAGAAGCAACTATAAATAAATAAATAAATAAATAGGCTGGAAATAGACTGTCTCAAATTTTATGTAGCAGGTTGGACTCTCTGTTTTATAAGTTTAGTTTATATAACTCAATTAGATTTTTTCTGATGTGACAGAAACACAATTTTATTTAACATAAAACCAATCCCTTCCCTTTATCTAAGATTATGCTAAGTTTTTGGAAATCTTACATAAGAGAATATCCAAGAGAAAAGCTCAAAGTGGATAATATTTCAAATAAGTTCATTTCTACATTTATATATATTATGATTACCTGATGGTTTTTTATCAAATAAAAATCAAATAAATAATAAAACTATGTAACATATATGTATGTTACACAGAATCCAGCAGAAGTAATGTGTGTTTGAATGTGGTTGCTTGGGTAATAATATAGGTGTAATAATTTGCTTGAGTGTAATATTTTTATGTTACAGAATCACATGCTTATGATTTTGTAATAAAAGGGTGTTATTTGTACAAGACCCTGTATATATGAAGGCATGTATTCATTATTTTGACATCAATTCTTAAGTGGACAGTTAAGACACTGTTTCTAGTAGTTCAGGTTATAAAAACTACTACATTTTTCTTTGTTTTTAGATTCTTATGACCTAACTGAGGATGACAACACACAAAATAGTGGACAAAGTATTACAGATTATAAAAATATGTATAAAATAGACTGTGAGTAAAGGTCTAGAAATGGTCAATTTTATTTGGGTGAAGAAAGATTAGGCAAGTCTTTACAGAAGTGACAAACCTTAAATTATGTGTTTGAAGATGACCAGATATTCTCTAGCTGGTCAGAGCAGTGAAGGTCTTCCAGGAAGAGCAAGCAAATAAAAAAGGTAAAGAAGCAAGGCAAAAACAAGGAGGATGCACACCGGAATGAGCCAGCCTGATATAAAAAGGAAATATAAGCAGTTTTATAAAGCAATGGCACAAGGTGAGCTATGTTAGGAGAAAAAAATGGCTGAAGATGTAGAATTCTGAAGAATTCTGTATATTATTTTGAAAGACTGGGACTTCAATAGAAAGATGCTGAGGAACATTGCATGGTTTTAGAGGAGGGGTTAATAAAAAGAGTGAGTTAACAAGATTGAATTTGATTTTAGGAATACCATGTTGATTTCAGGAATACCATGTTGATTTCAATTGTGGAGGACAGATATGCAGGGGTATAGATGGAAGCAGGGAGACAATTTTGGAGGCTATTTCAGAAGTGGAGGCAAACCACATTCAGAAACAACCTGTATCTGATTTGTTATAAACAGCAACACATTATTCTTCTTTATGGCTGAATATTTTAATGTATATTTATATGTGTATATATACACACACCAAATTTTCTTTATTCATTCATTTATTAATGGACACTTAGGTTAGTTTCATACATACATTGGTTACTCTAAATAACCTTCATTGAACACAGGAGTGCATATATCTTTTTCAGTTAATGTTTTCATTTACTTCAGATAAATACCCAGAAGTGGAATTGCTGGAACATATGGTAATTCTATTTCTGATATTTCAAGGGACCTCCATACTTATATTTTGAATCTCAAAACAAACAAAGAATAAACAAACAAAAAGCCAAATAAAACCTACAAATAAAACCAAACTTGTAGATACAGAGAACTGTTTGGCAGTTGTCAGAGGCAAGGACTGTGGGTAGGCAAAATTAATGAGGTGTGTCAAAAGATACAGTTATAAAATAAGTAAGTCCTGGGGGTGTAATATACAGAACAACTATAGGGAAAAATACTGTATTGCATATATAAAAGTTACTAAGAGAGGGCCAACATGGAGGCATAGGTAGACACACTGTGCCTCCTCACACAACCAAAATAAGGACAACAACAATTTAAAAGCAGAAAAAAAAAACAACCAGAAATGACAGAAAATTGAACTGTATGGAAGCCCAACAACCAAGGAGTTAAAGTAAACACATTCGTCCAGACCAGTAGGAGGGGCAGAGTCAGGGAGCGAGGATGGAGAGGGCTTGCAGCAGGGCAGCTGGCAAGCACACAAGGCAGTAGCAGGCGGAGCCTGGGTGCACAGGGCGATGGCTGGTGGACCCAGCAAGGCGGCAGATTCTGGAGGGGCGCAGCATGCAAGGTAGCTGGTAGGCTGGGCAGTCCCACATTCACGAGCAGATAAACCAGGCAAAACTGGGGAGCAAGACAGACCATACAACCCAGGGTCCCAACCACAGGGAAATAAAGCCTCAAACCACCAATTGAAAACACCTGTGGGGTTTGAGGTTTGGAATAAACTCCCAGCCTCACAGGAGAGTTCATTGGAGAAATCCACAGGGTCCCAGGATGTACACGAAACCCACCCACATGGGAATCAGCACCAGAAGGGCCTAATTTACTTGTGGATAGTGGGGGAAGTGACTGAAATTCAGCAGAGAGCGGAGCAAGCACCTTGGTTCCCTCTTGGACCCCTGCCCCACATACTGTGTCACAAC
>PVKU01000542.1:116977-196120 GCA_004027475.1 Anoura caudifer
AAAAAAAAAAAAAAAAAAAAAAAAAAAAAAAAAAAAAAAAAAAAAAAAAAAAAAAAAAAAAAAAAAAAAAAAAAAAAAAAAAAAAAAAAAAAAAAAAAAAAAAAAAAAAAAAAAAAAAAAAAAAAAGGCCGAAATGAAAGAACAGATCAAAGATCCAGAAAAAATACAACTAAGCGACGAAGAGATAGGCGACCTATCAGATGCACAGTTCAAAACACTGGTAATCAGGATGCTCACAGAATTGGTTAAATTGGGTCGCAAATTAGATGAAAAAATGAAGGCTATGCAATGAGAAATAAAGGAAAATGTACAGGGAATCAATAGCGATGGGAAGAAAACTGGGACTCTAATCAATGGTGTGGACCAGAAGGAAGAAAAAAACAACAAATCAGAACAAAATGAAGCCTTGGCTAGTGTAGCTCAGTGGACTGAGCTCGGGCCTGTGAACCAAAGGATCACAGTTCGATTCCCAGTCAGAGCACATGCCTGGGTTGCAGGCCAGTTCCCTGCAGGGGGTGCATGAGAGGCAACCACACATTGATATTTCTCTCCCTCTCTCCTTCCCTTCCCATCTAAAGATAAAATAAATAAAAGCTTACAAAAAAAAAAAGAACAGAATGAAGAAACAAAATTTCAAAAAAATGAGGAGAGGCGTAGGAACCTCCAGGACATCTTTAAACATTCCAACATCCAAATTATAGGGGTACCAGAAGGAGAAGAGGAAGAGCAACAAGTGGAAAAGTTATTTGAAAAAATTAAAAAGGAGAACTTCCCCAATCTGGCTAAGGAAATAGACTTCCAGGAAGTCCAGGAAGCTCAGAGAGTCCCAAAGAAGGTGGACCCAAAGAGGAACACACCAAGGCACATCATAGTTACGTCACCCAAGATTAAAGATAAGGAGAGAATCTTAAAAGCAGCAAGACAAAATGAGACAGTTACCTACAAAGAAGCTTTTATCAGACTGTCAGCTGATTTCTCAAAAGAGACCTTACAGGCAAGAAGGGACTGGAAAGAAGTATTCCAAGTCATGAAAGTCAAGAACCTATATCCAAGATTGCTCTATCCAGCAAAGCTGTCATTTAGAATGGAAAGGAAGATAATGTGCTTCTCAGATAAGGTCATGTTAAAGGAGTTCATCATCACCAAGCCCTTATTATATGAAATGTTAAAGGGACTTATCTAGGAAAAAGAAGATAAAAAACATGTACAATAAAATTACAGCAAACTCACAATTATTAACAACCATACCTAAAACAAAAACAAAAACACACTAAGCAAACATCTAGACCAGGAGCAGGAACACAGAAATGGAGATCATATGGAGGGTTAGCAACGGGGGAGTGGGAGGGGGAGAGAGGGGGAAAAGGTACAGAGAATAAGTAGCATAGATGGTAAGTAGAAAATACACAGGGGGAGGGTAAGAATAGTGTGGGAAATGTAGAAGCCAAGAACTTATAAGTATGACACATGGACATGAACTAAAGCGGGGGAATGTGAGCAGGAGGGGCTGTGCAGGGTGCAGGGGACTGAAGGGGGAAAATGGGAAAACTTTAATAGCATAATCAGTAAAATATATTTAAAAGAATAAATAAAACTTACTGAGAGAGTAAATCTTAAAATTATTTACTAGAAGAAAAACAATTCTGTAAGTATCCATGGTGACAGGTGTTAATTAGACGTATCATGGTGAGCAATTCACAACATATATAAATACCAAAGCACGTTGCTTTACACCTGAAACAAATACAATGTTGTATGTCAATTGTACCTCATTTTTTTAAAAAAGCAACCTGCAGAAACTATGGGGAAGCAGTGGCTACCAAGGGTTGTAAAGAGGCTGAATCAAGAAGACTGAGTGCATATAGTGGTGAAATGTAAAGTCAAGTCCTACAGACTCTAGATTTTTGGCATACATCTCTGGTGTATGGCAATGTATTTCACAAATGATTTTTTAAAAATTAAATAGAAGAAACAGGTCTATTTGGGGAAAGTTAATCAAGTATATAAGAGAAACCTAGATTAATACAGTGAATCTGATCATTTAATGTTGAGAATCTTGACTTTTTTCATATCCTTATATAAATGAAGGTTTTGAAATGCTAAGTTTAGCGCACACACAACCAAACTGACTATATCTACTTTCCTCAGTGATTGATTGTGGACAAATTCAGTATTTTATGTTAAAATTGTAGCTGCTACCTGAAGATTATATATCTAATCTGATATCAATATCCAGAAGCATCATTTTCCACTTAAACTGTAGCATACTACAATAATGAATATTTTTATCAGTTGCAGGACAAGATTTTGAATTTAACCCGCTTCTTTTACATATGCATTAGCTTTATAAAAGGCTTTATTTCAGCTGGGGAATTGGCCTGTGTCATGTTCTGAGCTGTGTTTTTCATCTAATCTCCCATTAATATTAAACCAAAGCCAACAACAACAAAATCTTACAAGAGAAGGCAGTAAACCTTCGGGGGATGCAATTATGTTTATGAATATCATAGTAGGCTGCTCTTTATGATACTTTTAAATTGACAGAATTTTATCTTAACCCACCAACTAAATAAATGATATTGACCAATGGGATTTGTTTGAGTAAATGGAGTAAATTTAAAATTGTGCATATGCAAGGTTGGCTATGGCATTTATGAAAGTTATTTTGACTCTAGACCTGGTAAAAGATGGAGTAAGTGGTATCAACATGTGGAGTTAGCATCAGTTTTCTTTTACTGTCACTTTAATATTACAGAAAGTTTTATTTTCAGGGAAAAAACAAGTATTGTTTTTTTGTCTCCCTCTCTCTCTAATCTTACCATTCTCTGCTATGTTCTTCCTTCCTTATGATGCTTGCCCCTATCCAGACATCCCTACCATAAATAAAATCAATCAACCCTTTTAATTATTTTGTTCATTCAACAAGCATTGATTGAGCCAGTGTGTAAACAATGGAAAAGAAACATAAATTATACAAACTTCATACTGGCCATTGCTACTTGCTACTATATAGCTTTATTTCTTACACCATTTTTTTCTCCTTACACAGAAAAATGCAACTAGAGCAATAGTTTCCCTACTTTTCAGAGTGGGTATTTCCCTAACTATAAAATAAGGAAAATAATCATGCTCATCTCTTAGGATTGTTGAGGGCATTAAACACACTCAGATGTTTAAGCAGTAGGACAGTGCATTAAATGTTGGTTAGTGTATTTTGTGGATAATATGGCAAGAAAACATGCATCCATCACTCAGCTAGACCTTGGGTCATTCTCCCAGGCTATGTCTGAGTTTGAAGAGATATGAATATCCAGAATCACTGCATCAAACAGAGAAGCAGATGTGTAGATTGGACTCTAGAAAGCAGCTTGGGTCCTAGCTTTTTTATACAGAGATGAGGATATGGAGAGAATTGCACTCACTCTGAGAACTCTGAAGTCAAAATGAGGATGCCAAAGAGGTAGAGTCACACATCCTCTATTTCTTCTCTCAGGTAGAGATAAGAGTCCTTATACTTTACTCACTCTTGAGAAAGAGAAATTCCCACCTTTTTTGTGGAACCCAGAAGAATAAGAACCACGTAGTATCCTCCACCCCCACCTCAGTAGTTACCATGACCTGTCAGGCTCTGGGTTAATGTGGCCCTATCCGATCTTCATCATCTTGTCAACACGCACCTTCCCTCACTCACTGTCCCAGCAATTGAGCTCCTTTCTTTACCCTGAGGAAACCAGGGGTATCTTGCCTCATAAGCCTTGTCTGCTCTTTCTTCTGACTGAATACTTTCCTCATGTCTCTTTACACTGCCATTGGACTCAACTTCCCATGATCCTCCTCAGGGAGAACTCTGCAGAAAGAAGTCTCAACCCTCTCACAGAGTTGTCCAGAACATAACTCTCTCTTTCCTATTTTTTTTATTTTACTTCTTCCTCATATTAAAATGTAAGCTCCCTAATTGTCAGACTCTTTTCTATCTAGTTTTCTGTAGTACTGGTGTTACAGAACCCCGCCCATACTGTTCTGGAACAGGTGTGGGTTTCAATTACCCGCTGCCAAGAAGTGTGCAGGAGTTTGATGAAAAAACAAAGGGGTTCTTTTATTCTTTTTTTTTTTTTTTTTAAGTATATGAGCTGCAGAAGTGAACACAGGAAAGGGGCTGTTTATTTAAAGGTTGCACAGATTTAGATTAAATGGCAGATTTCTGCCGTTAAGTCCCAGCTCACTTTAAAAGTGCCCCAAAACACATAGTCCTGCCTCCCTTTGCCAAACCAGGCTGGTTTCAGAATACACCACTCAGAGGTACTGTCCTTAAGAAAAGCAGGAGTCTGCAACTCAGCATTCCTGGTCACTGTTCAGCTCCAAGCCTCTCTCCCAAATGCGGGTGGCTAGGCAGGTCCCCAGCTCCTGCGTCAGCTCCGCCACCCTCTTCTCCAAGCCGATTCGAATTTGGGTGGCTGGGCAGGTGCCTGCCACACGGCCAGCTCTGAGAACTCACTGAACTTCTGACTTTCAGACCGCCTCTCTCACTACTGACTAGTGACCCTCTGAATTTTCGTCTGCCCTAAATGTTTGGCTTAGAACTTCCTGCATGACCTCATTCATATCCAGCCCTCCCTATGGTGTGTTAGTTTCTGCCATTTTTGCCAGTTCCTCAGTTTCTTTTAGGTTCTTTTGGCTGCCATCTTTAGTCAGGGCAAAATTCCCATCAATGCTTGGCTATCCAGGGCGGGCATCCACCTCCTGCCACTCAAACAGGCACAGTGTGAGTTCCCCACCTCCAGCTATGTCACGAGTCCCTGAAGTTCTTAGTCAAGTACACAGTTTGGCCTGGGCAGCAGTATTCTTTCCATCAGGAAGGCACAGCTATCAACTTGCCATTGTTATGTAGTATCTTAAACATTGTACCATTCACTCTTCCCTTTGCCCAATCAAGGACCATGGGGGTTACACTCTGCACCCTGATACACTGGCAACAACTAAATAGTCTCTGGTAATAAATATCTCTTGTATGAATGAATGAGACGGATAC
Organism: Anoura caudifer; assembly: GCA_004027475.1. Lineage (NCBI taxonomy): Eukaryota > Metazoa > Chordata > Mammalia > Chiroptera > Phyllostomidae > Anoura > Anoura caudifer. The sequence continues at coordinate 122,007 of PVKU01000542.1, forward strand.
AAAGTTCTAATTGCTAAACTCAACTGCATCTTTACAAAGAAGTAGAAAACCAATTTTAGTCATTTTGAACTCTAAAGATATTCAAACATAATACACTAGAGAAAATATCACATATAGAGTTAATTATTTGTTCTAACAATGATCTAGTGCTCTATCTTATTCTTCATATGTAGAACATTTTAATAAGTGATAAGTTAATTAAATTAATAATTTTATTCAGGAGCTTAGAAATAATGATTTATCAATTAATTAAACCAATTCATATATTAACCAGGAGGCACAATGTAACAATTAGCTATTAATCATGTACTGATTGATTTTGAAGTAACTAGCTAATTGATTTAATTATTTTAATTTAGAATATCTGCTGGAGCACTCTACTCTGCAAGCCCAACATTGGACAGACAATAAAAACCACGTCTCCAGTATCATGGAGCATTCTCACAACCTGCCATTGCATACAAAGAGTAGTACATGCAAGGAGCATACTCTGTGAGCTCAGTCTTTTTTGGAAGTAAAGAGTCGTTAGAATATAAGCAACTATTAAAAATGGCTACTTCTAGGGGGTGTTTGGATTGTGGGTGATCTGACTTTCAATTAATCTGTTTTAATGCTTTTTTCATAATCTTTCTACTTCAAATCGCTTTTAATATGGGAATTTTGTTATGCCACTACAAAAATTTTCTCTGTGCTGTGGACATCTTAATAGTTGAAATTTAGCAAAGAGTTGAGTTTAGTGTGGGTTTAGGTATTATAGTCTTTTTAAAAAGAAAAAAGTATGTGAACCAGCTGCTTTCACTCCACCTGCAGGACTAGGACAAAAGGACTAACAATGGACGACAGTCTCAAGCATGTGTTTCAAGCAGTGGTGGCGATGCCGGGTGCATCCAGGAGGGGGGAGGGCAAAAATAGGGATTTGGAATGGGGCCCAGAACTCAGGGTGTCCAGGGAATATTACAGGGGCATATAAGATGTCCTCACCCCTTCCCCCACAGGTATGAGTTGGGGGAAGGGACACATGGAGCAGGGACATGCAGGGCTGCTAATCCATGGCATGGTCCTTCACACACACACAACATATCTATAGCCTTTGGCTGGTGGCTTAGATGTGTTAAATAGCTGTGGCCATGCTCTGAGCCAGAGGGATGGAAAGGACTCCCCCCAAGACGTGACTGGGGGAGGAACCTCAAGTCACAGTGCCAGTGTGGGAGCTTGGAGAAGATTGGCTCCAGAAAATGGGGACACACCTGCCCAGACTCATGATGGCATCCCAAAAAACTTGGAATATATGGGAATGCTGGCAGGTGTAAGTGAGATAGGAGGAGTTGAAAATGGGGATACAGAAGAGATTTGGCACTGGGATTTAAAACGGAGATGCGTCAGCCTTTGAGAGAGAATCCACGCACTTTCATGAAAGTTAGGACCCTCACAACCCTGTGAGGGGAAAATCACCATATGGCTTTAGCAGAGAATTGCCTCTTGGCTTTGCCCTAGTGGAGACCCTCTTGCAGCTTTGCCAGAGGGAGAAGATTCCATGCGGTTTTCACCAGCGTGCAGAACCCTGCAGCTTTGGTGAAGAGGGAGAGCCATGTGGCTTTGCCAGAGTGGGAACCCCTTCCCCACAGCTTTGGTAGAAGGACCACATGGCTTTGGGGTGCTCCCTTTGGCTGCGTGGCCTGGGAACAAGAGACTTGCCTGGAAGAAGGGTGAAAGAACTCTTGCCAGTAGGCCATGAGAAGGTACCACATGGCTTCAGATTAACCAGAGATCCTGCCTGGATGACGACACAGCTGACAACATCAAGAGCTTGGATCCCGGACGTGTACTTCTCTTCCTTGCAATTAGGGTACCCTGAATTAGGGCAGAGGGAGATAGGAAGCACTGTGGGTGGCTGTGGGTACCCTAAAGGACTTTGATATTCTAATGAAGATGTTAAGTCCCTACTTTAACTCTGTGTAGCATTAAATAAACATTTCCTTTCCTTTTCACAAATCTCTGGCTTTGAGAGACATCTTTCCATAAGGCGGTGGACAATAACGGACCTTCTGTTGCTCTGTAACAGTGGTGCCTGTGTCAAAAACATGCTGCCTGTAGGAGCAGGAGAGCCGTCCCCTGGTGCCACTTCAGGAGAACAGAAAGAGCGTTTAATGGAAGAGACCCTGAGGACTATTATTTACACTTGTGGCTAAGCTCAGTGGGGAAGTTGGAGGGAAGTTAGCCAGGACCCCTTGATGTGTTACTGCGCCAGAGCTTGCGATAGCTGCCTTCAGGCAATGACACATTTTCTGGAGAACATGCAGGCTAAGCTCACAGAATTTGGTGGATAACTTTTTATTATTTTTTTAACATTTGCCCTTTCCAGAGACTTAGTCCCACACAGTAATTCGAAGTTACTTCTGAGCTTTCATATTTATTTGCTAATTAATTTTGTAACATGTAGCAAAGGAAGGAAAAAACTCTTCCTTTTTATAGCTCACTCATTGTTACATTTCTTTCTCTGCCCTGACCATTCTCTATTAACAGAAAGACTCCTATTTTATGTAGCAGTGAAAACCAGCAGGCTTCTCTCTTAATCAGTGTTGTCTAGGTTCATTGCCTGAGGGCCTAGATCATTAGTAATAAAGGTCTTTAGTTGATGCTTTTAACATACAGAAACTGTCAAATGATCCCCTCATTTCATCTCCCTGAGATCAGGAACAGGCCCAAGCTTGTAGTATTTGGTAATACTATTTTCTTGTGGGAGAGGTAAAAGGCTACCTGTTTTGGAAACAAAAGCTTTTTAAACTAATGACTGCTTCACAGTATACTTAAAGAAATAACCGACTGTATAAAGGCAGTAAAAGCCAAAACAAGAGAGAAAACTTAAGGAATTGGTATCTGTGAAACCCACATTTCTTCAAGGAGTGGAATTAAATGTGAAAGGAACGACCCTGCTGAGCTGCCGGCAGCCCAAATTTACCTGCCCTTGTTACCTTACATGGTCTGATTTGAAGCCTCCTAATTGAAAAGACACTTTGTAGTACAACGTTCTGTTTGAGTCACTTTGAAATCATGATCCTCAGGTTTTCCTTCCGTAAATGTCTCTTAGAGCTCACTTGAGCTTATTAAACAGTCTTGTGTTCTGAGGCTTCTAATGTTAGAACAGGCATAATCCAGACACCTTGGTATAGGAAAATAGTCTATTTCCCACACAGTCTTTGGACAGGGCTTTGTGCTGGTCTCTCTCCCTCAACCTGATCTCTGGGCCCTCACTGCTGTGTACACAGAAAGCCCCGGTGAATATCTATGGTGACAGACTAGAATTATATAACTATCACTAGTCATAGAACAGAACAGACTCATTTCTATTCTTCGGTGTTCTTCATGTTATTTCTTCCATGGACTCAAAGGAAAAATGGAAACTGATGAAGTATTAGAAATCTTGGAAAGAAGAAAAAAATAATTCCATTGGAGTGGAATTTAAGGAATCTTTAGGGAGATGAAGCATTTATGGACACCTAACAAAATTCTACAGTTCATTTTCAAATGTTGAAAATCAGATTAATGAATATCATTATAGATTTGTTTCTCTATTCTTCCAATATTTTCATCAACATTATGTTATTTTATGCAACATAATCATTCTAAGAATGTTATTTTTACTGCAAAATCTTTGTTTTCGCAGTGATTTTTCAGGGTAGAAAAATTGCCTATTTTAGTTTTTGAAGTTCCTTAAGATAGGTGAGTATGAGCCAGTTAAAATGGCAAATTTACTGGATTTAGAGATCAACACAATAAAAAGCATAATCAGTTTCATCATTGGTGGCCACCTTTGATCAACCACTGACCATTTACCTCATCTGAATTAGCGTCTCCAGGAACTCTGCCTCTCCCCTGTGTAGTCAGCTTATCTTCGAGCAGTCAGGGCCTCACTAACCCTAAATGCAGGCCGAGTTCCAAAGTCACCTGCTTATTGATACACACCATTTTTAAATAAAGAGATTTGTGGAAAAGAAAAAGACCGTGTTGAGTGCCTGTGTGCCAGGCACTTTTCAAGCTTATTTCTTTTAATCTTAAAAAGAATTTTACCCTGCAGGGTACCCACCGTTATTTCCATTTTACAAATAAAAACAGTGAGACTAGGGAAGCTGAGACTCCCTCAGTGTCATGAATCTGACTAGGAGGCACATCTGACTGACTCTAAAGTTCATGCTCTTTCTTCTGTTCCCTACTGGTGAAAGTGTTACAGAAAAGAACCTGTGGGGGGCCCAGATACTGTTACTGAAACAAGCCCACTCTCCTGGGGTCTTTCTGTATTGTGGTTCATCTTGCCCCACTGCCAGGTAGGAATTGTGGCTCTCAAAGCCAGAGTTTGGTGAAAAGGAAAGGAACTATTTAATTAAAAGTTATACAGGTTTAGAATAATGGAGGAATGTTGCTGTTAAAATCCCAAAGCCCCTTTAAAACTCTCTCTCTCTCTCTCTCTCTCTCTCTCTCTCTCTCTCTCTCTCTCTGTTCATCTTCCCTTTCTAAACCAGGCCATTGAGGGGTGCTGTATCTCAGGAAAAGAAAACAGAAGTTCGCAGCTTGGCTAGACTCCTGGTTCCTTCCAGTGTGCTCAGCTGGGCAGGTCTCCTGCAGTCCCCAGCACCATCAGCTGTGTCACTGCAATCTCCAGTTCTTAATCCAAAACCACGCAGCACCTCCTCATGGCCCACCAGCAAGAGTCCTTTCACCTCTTTCCTTCCTACATGGTCTCACATTGTCCCCAGTTGTTGTCTCCTGTATTGTCTCTCCTCCTTTGTGGTGGCTCGCCTTTAGTTTAAATCTCAGCCTGAAACCCCTTCTGTAACCCCACTTACGACTACACCTGCCAGCACTCCTGTATTTTCAGCCCTTCCTGGCCAGCACGGTAAGTCCGGGCAGGCATGGCCCCGCAGTGCTGAGCGAACTACCTCCAACCTCACACACATGCACCGCAAGGGGAGCTGCCCCCCAGCCACATCATGGGTCAGGGCTATGCATATCTTTCCCCTTCTACTCAGGCTGGAAGCTAGCCTGCTGTTACTGATATGTAAAAGAACTATTTTTGCATATCAGGTAAGAAGCTGGCCTGTAGTTATTGATATGCAAAATAACTCTCAGTGGCCCCGCTCTACGTCTTCTTTCCCCCAGCCAGGCCTACCTAGGATATCCTATATTCCTGGACACACCAAGTTCTGGACCCTATTACAAATCCCCTCTTTGCAAAGCCCTGGGGCCTCCCAGCCTACACCCTATTGCAAAAGTAGTTTTGAAAAGATAATGTCTATTGCATTAATTCTGTTCCACCCCATTCAGAAATTTACATTGTTCATTTACGTTTCCAACTATTCATATACTATGTTTTTAATTCTAGTAATTAAGTGTGTATTAGTAAAGTAAATAAACAGTTTTACCTTTGTCCTATTTTATTTTTCCATTTATTTCCTTTCTTTTTTATCTTCTTCCTTTGTAAACTGTTTCTTCCTTTCCCCTTCTCATTCTTTTCCTTTACAATAGCAGATGACAGAAAGGAGGAAAACAAGCCAAAAAAAAAAAAAAAATCTCAGTGGCCCAAGTGAAGAAAGTACTGTATGGGGCACAGAAAGTAATTCTGGGCGATTAACCAACAGAATGATGCATGTGTCCAAGCTGATGATCATTCATAGATGTGAGCAGTCAACTTGTCTTGACTCCAGTATGCCTTCCATGGTACTGATCACAGGCTTTCACATCTAGAAATATGAAGTTCAATGTGTTGAGATTTACATGTGAATAAGATAATGATAAAGAGGGTGATATTGCCAAGGTGCTGAGGGGAGACATTGTTGGAACCCCTAACAAAATTTGTTGCCAAAGATGTTGGTAAAATACCATCTCCATACAAAGCTGAAGCTTTAAATAAGTCCCAGAGGCTGGAAAGAGACGTTTGAGTCCAGGGTCCATCCACTATGTAAGGAGGAAGATTTGTTTGTGATTCTACCCTAAAAAAAACTGGCAGCAGGTAAAGATGATTTGTGAAAATAAGGATCTAGAGAAGAAAATATGCTTTAACTGTAATGCCTTTGGGTTTTGCATTCTTCATCAGAAGGGCAGTCTTGGAGTAACAAGGCTGAAACCCATTGTCATTCTGCTAACCATCCCTAATTAGCATCAGGCCACACTCTTAAGTTATGGATTATTCTTTACATTCATAGCCAGAACACAATAGCTCTATTCTTCTGCATTTACCTAGCTCTTTATATTGACTTCACTTTTGTGGCTATCATGCTAAGTAACTGAAGGATTTAAAGATTAATTACGGGGCAAATATAACCTTTTTGTTGGATGGAAGGCGAAAAAAAAAAAAAAAAACCTGTGAAATAGATAGGTGGCTTTATTTTAAAAAAAAAAAAGACCATAGTAAGAAATTACCCAATACAAATTTAAAATCAGAAATTTTTCACTAAGTAAAATTTATTACTGTAGAATACCATTATTTATGGCATCATGTTTAAAATTTTATAAATAACAATAAAATTTTAAGAAAAGAGTAGATCAAATTTGTTTTCATCATATGTCTGAGAACACCTGAAGTTAGGAAAGCATTCCATAGTTTAAAAAACACATTGTGCTACTGTCACTCTTCTGAAGTTGCGTTGTATATACGGGTCTACTGAAAAAACTGAAGACAGAACTGACCTCGGTGTTGTTTTTTTTTTCTTGAAGGTGATTTGGGGAATAAAGCATTAAGAGATGAGCTAACTTAAGACCTAGAATCAATAAAAAGTGACTACTGTTTTTATAAGAAAATGTTTTCAGTGTTAATACTTTAACTTTTCCTCTCCAATGTAATAGATACTGAAAATGTACATTCTACAAGCAGAGCAGATACAGTTTCCAGAATTCCATACCATTTTTCTTCCTTTTTCGTCTCCTTCCCATCCCTTTGTTGTTGTCTCTTTCCCCCTTCCTCCTTCTCCTCTTTCTTCAATTTCAAACTGGAATCTGTCTGCTAGATACATGTTGATAGGGCTTTAAGAAAATTTTAGGTTAATGTATTTAGCTTCTAATTCTTCCACTTTAAAATTTTTAATAACCCATAAATTCTGCATGCAAAATTTCTTACTCATAATAAATTTACAATGGAAAAGTTGGTGTTTTCACTTTATATCAGAGAAAGATCAAACTTGCCTCGAAACAACCTTGTATAGATGAGACATTCTGAGCAAACTAACCAATGACTGTTGATTCTGGTTCAGTTCCATCTTAAGCCCACAGATGCCATATCTTAAACTGTTGTTTGGCCGAAGGCAAGACAAATATGAAATGAATAGATTGCTTTATCCAAAAAAAAAAATAAAAAGATTCTAATAAGCTACAGGATCTTGTCTGAGGAATCAAGTCCTCAGCAGGAGGATTCTAATAATGGAAGAAGTCCTTAACAGTGTTTGAAGTAGCAGGAGCAAGCAGGATGGCCAAGAAAGAATGAAGAAGTGAAGCAACTCATCTGAAAATGTTTACTTTGTATGAGGTGCTAAATGGTACTAACATTGGGCAATGAAAGTGACCCAAGAAATGCTGTCGTAAAATGTTATAAAGGATGTTCTACTTAGGATGTTATGCCCAATAAGCAAAAGAGAGTTTGGGCAGGCATGTACTAACCTAAAGTTTACTTTTTAATCATAAAGTCATTGTTTAGAAGTATTTGCACTTGATCTGCTTTTGAACTCTCATGAATATATATATAGGAAACTGACAAATATAAAATCAGGACCTCAAAGTTTCATGCCAGGAGGCACCATTTTTAGACAAGAGAATGGGAATGATGCTACCAGAATTGTACAACATGGTAGCCTTTTTGAACATTTACAAATTCACAAATTTTCTTGAATGTTTATAGTGGCTTTTTGCAATATACATATCAGTCTTCAGTATGAAAATTCTAGAGAAGAGTTAACTTAAAAAATCCTTTTAAATTACTAGATAATCAAGATGCTGCTTACAGGTATCTGATAATCAGATTTCTGGTTATGTGGAACTGTTTAAAATGATCAAGAATTCATATGTGCCTTTCCATAGACTGAGAACCACCGTTTGCTATAACTTAACCTCCATTGTGAATGAAAATTCTTAATAAAGTAGTAGATGTACAGTTCCTTAAATATATGTGTGTGTATTCATGATGTCTAACATGTTAAATGTCTAACAAAGGTAACATGTTAAACCTAAGCTCCTGATTATCTTCCCCAAATCTTTGACTATTTAATAAAATATTCCCCTTATATGTTAAAGCTACTCCATCCTTTTCATTTCTTCAGATCAAAAAAATTGGAGTCATCCTTGATACTCAGAAAATCCTGTTAATTCTTCTTTCAAATTAATTCATAATCTGATCACCTCGTGCCAGGTCTGTTGCTACCAGTTTGGTACCAGTCATCAAAATGAATGAGGCAGTTCTATTAGTAATGTCATAGAAAGATCAATATGATATATCAAGTGGAAAAATCAAGTTGCAAATTATTTTTTATTTTGTGCTACCATTTGTGTTTCATAATTCCTCAATATACACATTAATTTATTATATTTATATATGTCTTGTTTTGCTTGTGTATATAATAGGTAAGAAAGAATACTTTGGAATGTTGATGGAAAAACTGGCTGGGGTAAAGAATTTCTTGGGGAAGAAATAGGAGAGAGAATTTTTTCTTTTGGTTGCATAATTTCTGGTACCTTCTAAATTTTATATGAAGTGGAAATATCACCAATTTTTAACAATAAAATTTTAGAAGACTATGCTTATTCCAGAACACATTTCAGTTTTCCTTAAGATTACTTAAACAGTGTATACAGAATTTTAGAAAGATAAATATCTTAAGATATAGTTTCATTTTTTTTACAGTAAAGTAGGTAAAATCAACTTAATGCTATGTGGTATAGATAGAATCATACTACTATCATCTCATATTACTACCTATATAGAAAAATGTAGTTAGAACCTGGAAAGAAATTACCCCACTATGAGGCTTCTTATCTATTAAAACATATAAAATTAAGCAAATGAAATATATGTTTTATGTATTTAAAAAACCATAAAATCCATTAAATTAATAGAGAGTCAAATGATCTTTCAGAGAAAATGACAAAAAACATGTCTCTGGAGACAAACGTAACAAAAATGCATAATTACTGGAAATATGCTTAAGGGAATAATCAGCCATCAGTAGGTAAAATACATAATTTTAGAGAATGGTTTCTTCTTCCTCAAGGATACAATACTATGATTAGGAATAGTAATTAATTGTAAAACAACAGAGATGTTGGATGGAAAGACTCTTACCTAAAATAGGTAATTAAAGTGAATGAAACTAGGGACATAAAATGGGCTACTCTAGCAAAGCTATTAATTATTATATTAGAGCTCCTAAATCATAGTTACTTATTACCTTTGCTGACTTAGGTCAAACTGGATTTTTCCACTAAAGTAGCCAAATGATCTAAATGCCTCAGCTGGTTGATGCCAAAGGCAAGGAGATTGTGAGATGCACTTCAAGGAAGATGTATGATCAAGAAAGCATGTGTTTTTCTCCATTAGTGTAACAAGTCAAAATATCATTTACTTTATTTCTGAAACTGTTTTTTTTATGTAACTGATGCAGCTCATCATTTATCTCAGTTTGTGAAACATCATACACTAGCATTTTATCATAGTTTTAGGAAGAGAAAGGGAAGGCCATTCAGGGGTGATTTACTGACATTTCTGAAAGTAAAATCATTGTTTCAGAATTGTTAAAATGATGAGGAATGGTATGTAGATTATGTGGACTGAAGTTAAGGTTTTCCATTGTTTTAACTGTACAGAATATAATAAATGTTTATTTTTGTATTTTGAAATTTCAAAAGAGATAGAAAGTATAATTGATTCTGCCATTAATCACCAAAGGTAGGCAATGAAAATGGAGTAAAACACCAATAAATACTAATACTACTAAGTACTCTATGACTATCCCAGTTGTAAATAAATTAGGGCCATTTTATCATGCCATAGATTATCTGCATGAGAAAAATCAAGTGTCTAGATACTATAACATCTAATCTCTGGGTTCTTGGTTTTATAGAGAAGAAACAAGTTATTGTAAGTATAATTTGATAGATGTCTTTTTTATATTTTAATGATATACAGATAATATAGATACTATGTATCTTTCTGGTCAGAGAAAAAGAAGTTTTGGGATAGAAATAATTTAAAGGGAAAAAGGGATGATTCAGTAGTTATACTGTGAATTTAGAAGATAAAAAGAACATTAATATACATTCTTATAGTAATGCATAAACATAACAATTATTGGATAACAATGAAATATTTGTGTGCTGTAGTTTACTACACAAATCAGAGCATCTGGAATTAGATCTGGAAAATAATACTGACATGACTTTTTTTGCTTTGGAAACTAAGCAAATCACTGAACACCTCTGAACCTCCATTTACTTATTAGAAAATTAGGAAGAATATTAGGAATAATAATTCCTAAATCATAGGAATATCATGGATATTGGCTTCAGTTATGTGTAGCTTTTGGCAAACAATAAATGCTCAATAAATTATAGCCATTATTCAAATTTTGCTATGCTAAGCACTTATAAATGTAACTGTTAGTGCATTTTATTTCTTTTCACAGTTAGTGTCCTAACTATAACTATTAATCAGGTGTTATCCCAGTAATGTGTAAGTATGGGGTAGGCTTGTCTTCAAGAGTGTGAATGATCATCAGACTGTATAAAAAGCAAAGCTGGCCCTGGCTGGACAGTGAGGTTAGCCTGCTTTTTCTTACTATGCCTTTTACAGGGTTTTGCAGCTGCACCTTTTAGATGTACCTCACCAGCCACCTGAAACTTGTTAAGTGTTCCTTGGGGCAGCACCATGCATGGTCAGAGAAGAAACTCTAGTCAGCATTCTGGTTGTGAATCCTGTGTTTGCCACTTTCTGTCTTTGGGCAAATGACTTTACTGTAGCTTAGTTTCATTACTCTAAAATGGGGATAATAATAGCACCAAAATAAAAACTTTATGTGAGGATTAAATGAATTGAGAAGTGGGAAAATAACTCAGGGAGTATCACAAAAAAAAAAAGCTGTTTGTTAATGTTACCTATCTATCATTCTTAGAGAATACTAGCCATCTAATTTTCCTCAATTATTTAACAGAGAGAATCTAAAAGAATCATGCAGTTTCCTAAAACCTGTGTTCAAGTTCTTAGGAAGTGACATTTGTATGATTCAGGAATGAATTTGATTCTTAATAAAATTAAGCATTATCTCATTTTAAAATTTAACAGTGTTACCTAATCTTGACTATAGCTAAATATCCTGTTTGGCTTAGGGTTTTACAAACTTGTTTTCCACCAATTTATTGACCTCATTTTGCCCTCATTATTCTCCATTTGCAAAAGAGATGGTGTACTAAATTCCAATTTCTTTTAATAAGATGAATATATAGACACACCCTTGCATGCTTTATGTACAGCACAAATGGACCATTAGGATATAACAATCAAGATATAATGGTTAAGATGTTACTGTCCCAAAGTCTGTGTGCCCAATGCTTTCAAAGGCCCAAACTAAAAACATCAGAGTTTTTAGCAAGGAAAGATTTACTGATCAAGAAAGCACCAACCAAAAAAATGGGAGCTCTAGTGGTTCCTCAAATCCATCTTAAGAAGGAACCGATTACCTTCCCTGGTTTCCAGTCTCTGGATGTGTAAATTTCAGGTACCAGACTTAAATTCCACCTCACAGTACAACTGCAGTTACAACTGGGTAATAAAAGCAGATATTTTCATACAGATGGTAACAGAAAAATGGGGGTGCATACAAAACCTGAGGAGCTCAGGGGAGGCCTGTATGGTGGCCTTATAAACTCAGAAACCCAAAGTAACTGTATAGGATGGGGTGAAATTAAAATTCCCTAACTAAAAGCATGTCATGGCAGATAGTCCTGTTGTAGGCCAGTATCTTCCTTAACAAAGGCCAACCTCTACCCCTTTACCCCAACTGAACCTATTGTCATTTGCATCCAGGATAGCACACCTTTGGAAGGTAAGAATAATCCTTTTTCCCCCTAGTCACCTCAGGGCACAAACTTAAAGCACAAGACCACAAACCCCTCATTGTTATCTCCTTTCCCAAATACCACCTCTCTGTGTGGTAAACATTCATTGTTAACTGTTCTGTACCCATCAAAAGAAGTGTTTGTCTCTTCATTTTACTCTTTATCCAATCTGAGATTTTGCTACTTGGCTTTCTCCCACCCCTCTAACCCACTACATATGAATTTAATGTAACCCTCCTTACCCCTTTTCCTTTGCTAGAAATGTGTAAACTAAACTGCAAAATTGCCACTCTTCGGAGCATTTTCTCAATCCCTTGAGATTTTGATTCCTGTGAATTGTCATCAGTTTGGCTCAAATACACTCATAAAAGTTCTTTACAGGTTTGGACATTCTTGCATTGATGATATTTAAAGCAAATAAAAGAAAATCCAGTTTTTAAAAAGGTTTATTAAAACAGTTATTAGTTATATGTTGTCATTTCATTCTCCTATCCTGTCACATTAAACTGTTACACTATTTTCTCAAGTGTCTGTACACTACATTGCAAACCCAGGTTTTATCACCCTTCATAAAGTAAACAAAATGCTACCTTCAGACCAGCAGAAACCCATCTTGGTTGTGTATTATTAGCCATGTGTATTTCCTGAATCCTGTGTCATTCTAAGAATCCACTCCTTTTCTTCTCTCTTAGAATAAGAAACAGTGGTATTTCAAAAATAAAGTGCTATACTTATCTTAAAGATTCTCAAGTCACCCTTAGCAACTTTTACACAGGTCAAAATAGAGCTTACATTCTAGCTTAGTAAAAGAAGAATGATTTTCATTTCCACTTTCATATAATTTACCTTGAGTGAGAAAGTTGTCTTCAGCACATCTGGTTGTAAGACAGAACACACGCACAATAATATTGCATTAATAATGAGGCACTTCGGGTATACAGAAAGTGAATCTCCAAAGAGATTAGAGCTGTAATTTGTATTTGATTCTGAAGGTGAACAACTATAATTGTAATTTTTCCCTATGGTAGCTATCTTTATAAAATTAACAGTGATCTAGATTTATAGTTGAGAATTAATCCGTATTAAATTTGAATGCTAAGGCAATTTTAAGTAAGTAGAAATGCTTTTCTCAGTTAAAAAAAAAACAAGTATTGTGAGGACTATGCCTTTACAAATGAATGTCAAGGGTTAGAAAAGTGAAGGTCCATTTCTTCAGCTAAAACCATTCTTTTTTATATGAAAATGCTTATAAATAAAAGAGACAAATGGTTAGAGGTTATTTATCATTAGCATCTTATTGTGTCTCTGTTCAATGAAATGATTTCTTCTGAACACCTAACTAAGATGGTATGGAAGAACACTCATGAAATATCTTCGTTGTTTTTTTTACAACAAACTGACAAGCTCAAGGGACAAAAGGCAGGCAGAGCAAGCTCAGTGACCCAAGTAACTATGCAAAGTAATTTGATCATAAATTCCTAAGAAGCAGTTAAAGTGGGTAAACACATCCCAGGCCTATAGCTGCCTTGGCAAAAGGTTAATCTTAACCATAAGCAACTCTTTCTATTGTTCTTATGTGTCTAGGATAACAAACCTTTGAAATGCTAGAGTAATTTTCTTTTCCATACTCTTTAGGGACATAACTACATAATAACTCCTCATTACTATCTTATTGCACAATACCATCTCTATTTACTGTAAATGGTTAATAATAACCATCCTCTCTATACCTACCAAAGTAAAAGAAGTATGTATCTCTCCATTTTACTTTTTATTCAATTCTACAGATTTTCCTGATTTGCATTTTCCTGCATCCTTAATCTACTACCAATAGATTTCATATAATCTTCCTTCTGCCTTCTCTTTTGATTCTGAATGTATAAAAAGAACTGCAGAGCTGCCATTTTCTGGAGCATTTTTTTCCCCAACCCACTGAGCTCTTGCTTCCAGGTTAGTCCTTAGTTTTTGGTTCAAATATTTTTTCTCTCAGTTTGGATTTTTTTTTTTTTTCAGTAATAGTAGTTATCATGATTACCACATTAGAGACAACATGTAGAAAAATATAATGAGGTCATATTTTTATCATAATTAAATTAATTTGTGAAAGCAATTGGGACTTAACCTTTAAGCTGCTACAAGATATTTAAGTACTGAGGTGTTATAGGGCGGAGTGTTTGTGCTGCCCCCAACGCTGCACCCAGTTTCAGATATTGAAATCCTAACCCCCAATGTGATGGCATTGAGAAATAGAGCTTTTTAAGGGGTGATTAAGGCATAAGGGGAAGCTCTCACGATTGGAATTAGTGACCTTACAAAAAAAGACTTAGGAGATTTCACTGGTCCCTCCCACCATGTGAGAACACAACAAGAAGACAGGCATCTAATAATCAGGAAGTGTGTTCTCGCTAAACATGGAATCTTCTCAAGCCTTGATCTTTGACTTCCCAACATCCAGAATTGTATTTCAGTTGCTAATGAATTGTGAGATCTATAACATTCTGTTATAGGAACTCAAGCAAACTCAGATAACAGCTCTAGACTATGATCTAAGATTAAACACAAATATCTGCTTTGCAGCTTGCAAAACACTTTATAAGCATTATCCATTTTAATTTTGTTAGCTACTGAGTTATTGTCATGATCTATCATTTACAGAAGGAAATAGACCTATAAGCAATTATTTACATTATTCTGAATAATGTAACTACAATATTAGGTAAATAAGAGAAGTGCTCATATCATCTTGGAATTTATAATAACCATAGAAATGAATTTATAGTTAGATAAAATTTAGATTTTAGGACAACTGATCCCAAAAGTTTAAGAAAGAACAGACACCTGCTCAGAGCTGGATATCCCTCAGAGAGATAGCCAAGGAAGAATGCAAGGAATAGAAAAAGTGAATTTTTACAACACAATTCTAAATAATTTCAAATATAAAGTAATGTAGCAATGCTTATCAAAATATGGTGCATTTATGTGTGGATGTAAAAGGGGTTCTATGGAAAGTAACCATACAGGGTGGTCTGATCATACAATTCCTAACTGCTGAGGTCATGCCGGGTAGTCATGCCCAGGCATGTACCTTCTTCAGTAAGAGGGTTATCTTTGCGAGCGTGCTCTCCCTCTAATCTCTTCCCCTTCTCCCTCTTCTTACTCCCTGGCACATTATCTTTCCTTT
The DNA here is from genome assembly GCA_004027475.1 of Anoura caudifer. Lineage (NCBI taxonomy): Eukaryota > Metazoa > Chordata > Mammalia > Chiroptera > Phyllostomidae > Anoura > Anoura caudifer. The sequence goes on from PVKU01000542.1 coordinate 137,275, forward strand.
GCTCTAAGCTCCAAGGGCCCTTCCTTTGCTTCTATAACTTGTTTCCTGAGCCTACATAGCCGAGCTGGCTCATTTCTACGACCTCTGCAACTTCCTTTAAAAAAAAAAAGAGCTTATTTTTGCCTTAAGTAAGCCCTTTTCATTGTTTCTGTGCATCTAGATTTATACACCTTTGAAATGCCCCCTTTCAGACCCTCCTTCTGATACCTTCCTGGATGGGGACAGGTGGAGGAGAGTATAAGGGTGATGAACGGCGATGGATGTGGTATGAATAACCTATCCGGATGACTGGGAGTGGGCTGAAGGTGGGGAAATGGAGGGGCTGCTGGAGAGATGGAGCTGGGCCATGAGAATGGAACTTGGAGCCATTGTGAACTGATCTGTACTCCTTAGGGATGGAAGTCAGAAATTTGACACTGAGGGCATGGTGTGCAGCTAGAAAATAGCTTTGCAAACTGCCCAGGGCCCATGGCAAGGATACCAAGTTGCACAAGCAAGGCTGTATTGCCTGGCTAATAGAGCAAGTGCCTTGCAAACACTGGGCCCCCAGACGCCTGGCTGCAGATGCCCCGCCCATCCTGTTGAGGCTGTCCTTGTCACTGCCTGAGAGGCCATGTGGGGTTTCCAGGATCCCTTTACTCAAGCTTTTTTGTCAGGTTGCTCTCTGCCAGTGGGCCTCAAGTGTGGGCAACCCACTTCATATGGGGACTAGGACATGAGAAGCACAGAGTTGACAGAGCACCACGGGATTGTCCCCTATTGGCCATGATGATAATGGGGGCAGGGAGGGCTCACACTGAGCATGCACAAGGCTAGCAAAATCATTACATAGATGGAAAAAGCCCTCCTACCCGCTTTCAGTACCAGATTGTGGTAGAACCAGGGAAAGGCAAGCACATGCTCAATAGAATTTAAAATGGTGGTGGGGGATGCTGAACCAAAGAGGTCTGTCAAACTAGCCAGGGGAAAGAAGGGATTGGTTGGGATGTAGACCCACCCAAAGCACATGAAATTTGAAGAAGGTCTGAGAAAGCACCTGGTCCATCCTGCACACAAAACTAATATAGACTCAGGGTAACAAAGGAACTCTCTCTTGCTACTCACTTGCTTCTCAGGACATGCACTTTGATGGTGCACTCGCTGCTACTCTGCACGGACCAGTGACCTTAGCTGTGGTGTGGCCCATGGCCTTCAGGAGGGAGCTTCTCCATCTCTTTGACCTGATGGAGCACTTGCTGGTGTGTTCCTGAACTCTCTGGCTCAGAGCACTTTGAGATCTTTCATGTTTGTGTGGATTCCCCTTATGTAATTACATTGTTTTCTTCTTTTATTAATCTGTCTTATGTCATTTTAACTAATTGATCAGTCTCTCCCCCTCCCCCCCAAAAAAAAAAAAAAAACCCAAGAGGGCAAAGAGGAAATTTTCTCCTCCCCCACAGGTCCAAGTTGGCACATTTTCTTAAAAGCTTACTAGGTAATATTTATACATGTTAAACTTTGAAATAAAGAAAATATGGGGTACTTTGACTAAGTATATGAAGGTATGACAAAGAAAGCTACAGTATAGCCAAAAAGAATATGTGCTCCCTTAACCCTGCGGAAGTTGCCACTGATCTGAGAGATACACGCAAAGTCTTTTCTTAAATATTGTTACATACATCGGGTACATAGGTTCAAGGTCATGACTAGTTGCACATTTGTACAGGACTATAAAGCCATAATATTTAAGCCGTCAGCTTGGTTATAACACATATTTTGTAAGGGTATGTGATACTCAATAGTAAATTGTATCTCAGAGACTGTGACCTTCGCAGGGTGGGTAATTATGCCTTCAAGGGATCTGGAAAAGAGAATTACTTTCTGCCACTTCGAAGGTGTGTTAACCTACATGCACAAAAACAATAGACAAGGCTTCTTAAAAACCTTTTGTTACTAAACTATTTATATGCCTGGGACATGACCACCTACCATGACCTGCTCAGTTAAAACTTTATGATCAGATCACCCTGTGAGGAGACTTTTGGTCACTGAACTTGTTCATATACCCTTTTTCATCTAAAATTAATTAAATAAGTTCATATTTCCTGCCCAGATAAATTACATTCCAAATGGAAGAGAGAACCTAAAGTTTTTATTTTAGGTCCATTATTTTTGCTAACTGAAGAATTATGGATAATTTAAAAGGAGTAGAAGGAAGTTTATTATACTTTTTCTCTTTCTTTCTTTGTTTCATTCTCTTCTTCTTTCTTTTCTTTTTCTCTATCTCCTCCCTCCTTCTCTCTCTCTTCCTTTCTTTTCCTTTCCTTTCTTTTTCCTTCCTTCCTTCCTTCCTTCCTTCCTTCCTTCCTTCCTTCCTTCCTTCCTTCCTTCCTTCCTTCCTTCCTTCCTTCTTCTTTCCACCTTGACCTCTAAATACACCAACAGTCATCTTGGCAAAAACCTTGATAAAATTTAAACATAATCACATTAGCTCTTAGGAAAGAAGGCATTTGTAGTTACCACCCTGTCTCTGTTCACTGGAGAACAATTCTTTTATATCCCATGCCTTTTCTCATATTTTGACAATATCATTTAACTGAAAGAATCAGTGATGGCCACAGACATCTGGATTTCAGTAAGGCCACTGAAATTATTTCTCATTATATTTTTTTGTGAACAGTTCTTTAATTTGTTATCAAATAAGAATAACCTAGTTGAGTCAGGCTGAGCCTGTCCTAGTAAGACTGGAATTTCCATCTATTATCCCTCAAACCCTACACTCAATCAACAACCAGACAGAGTGGTACAGAAACAGAAAGGTGGAAAGGTATCAATTTATCTTATTGGTGAACACCCTCCAAATCCTAAGGCATGTGCATTTCAGCCTCAAAACAACTGAGGCTTGACCTTACCCTGATTATGAAGTTTAACGTGCTGGTGAGACATGCCACACCTGAAGAAGTGGGTAGTAGTTCTGTGCAAGTTCCAAAGAGTTCTTGCCTCTATATACTTAATCTTTATGCTTAGAAGTCATCTTTCCTGCCTCAAGTTCTTTAAAACAGTTCCTTGGCTTCTGTTTGGGCAGCAACATTTCTCTTTCTCCCTTTGGATGCTGTTTTCCCCATGCATATGAGCTTTTAATAAACCTCTCATGTAGCACTGTTTATTGTGGTGAACTCTCTTGAGTTCCACCTTGGGAGTTCCCCCAAATCCCAGATGAGATAACATAGCAATTTTAATGGACTATAATTTCAAACTGAGACAACAGTGAGTTATTGTTACAAAAAGAGATAAACTTACTTTAATCTGTATTAATACAAGTGCATCCTGACAAACAAGCAAGATGAAAGCGCCTGGTGTGAGGAAATTTGGCCTCATATTGATTTGTTACGGGAGTACACTTTAATATGAATGTGAAAACAAAACAAAACAAAATGAAACAAACTACTGTAAGGCCAAAAAATGAAATGTTCTAAAAGCTCTGTAACATGAGGAAAAGCAGAGGGAGCTGGAAATGATTATCATAGAGGAAAGAAGTAAGAAAGGCAGGTTTCTAATGTGTAAAGAGCAATCACATGGGAGAAGGGTTAAACAAATTTTGTGTTACTCTAAAGAATGAAGTTAAAGAAGTAGGTAGAAGCACATGGGGAGTGCCAGCTCCAAGTTACAAAACATTGTTTTCATAGACATGGCTTCTTTTAAAAATATATGAAGGAAGGAATATTCTTAACTTCTTAAGTTGAACCCCAAACTGATGATCTAATTAAAGTACAATAAAAGTCATTTCTTTGTCAGGTAGCAAATTGTGCTAACTAACCTCCTAATTCTAAACTTTTATGATGGTCTTTTCCTAATTTCTGTGGAAGACAAGTGGCACTTGAATCCCAAGTAATCATCCTAGTCTGTGTGCTTGTGTAGTCCTCATAATTCAGGGCTCGCATAATTTCGGACACTGTGCTAATTGAAAATTAGCAGTGGAATAAGTTTTTAAAAAAGTGTTAGGGTATAAAACTGACTTTTCCTTTTTTGATGTTCAGATCATGAAATATTAGAAAGGGAATAAGATTTTTCTCACTAGTATTGTGATGCGGACACCGGCCAGCAGTGTCTGCATCATTATGGATGAAATAAAACATACACACAGACTACCGAATCTGGTGGAGGAATAAGGACAACAGCATGGCTTTTCTCTCAAGAGGAGCAAAAGCTGCGGCCTCTGTCATGACAGGCCTTTATTTTATTTCTCCTCACATTACAAGATGGTCCTCATTCACTATCTACAGGTTACAACAAAAGGAACCAATTACCCTCATGACATCACAGAAGAAGGATATTAGCAAATGAAAAGGCAAAAGTGGTTGAACCGGTGACACTGGTCCCTGCAAGGTTTAGCACTTGCAGGGTGAGGGAGTTTTCAGCAAAAGCAAGACTCAAAGCAGCCTAGGTATATTGCAAATCCGATGACCCATGAGAGAACCTGTGGGTGTGGGTCCTGTGCATCTCTGAGTTGGGGCTGGGACCATGCCACACAGAAGGGTCTGTCACAGTATTGGACAGAAACACACTTTTCTCTCATCGGACTGATGAAGGGTGGAAATGCCAGCTTCAGAAAAAAATTGTGTTTTGTGTTTTATTTGGGTTTTTCCCTCCTAAATTTAAAAGTATAATTTATTTTATTAAAATGTACATATAAAAATGTACATAGTTGTGGTATTATATGTCATTTCCAGGTGTGTTATAGAAATTACACCAGGATGAAATTTTTAATTATTTGTTTTACTAGCTTTTTTAGGTGTAAAATACTTTGAGACTGTAATCTGTGTGAAATGGTTGCAAATACAAAAAAATACTAATAAAATACAATCAACTGAGTTTCAGTGCTTATCCTATTAAATAAGCATTTTGGGAATGTTATATAGCTAAAGGGAGTAATTACTAAGCACAAAAACAAAAACAACAACAATACATTTCCCAGTACTCAGAGTTCTTATGTTCTTAGTGGTTAGTTCACTGATATCACATTGCAATTACTACATAGAACTGACCAATTTCTGAATAGCTGTGGTGCCAGATCATTTTGGATTAAATAAACCACAGATACCCTTTGATTTATTAATGACTTGGGATTTTATGAAATAAGTGACTGTGTTTTGGGTTTTCATTTGAGAACTCAATATTTATACTACATCTGTTATATTTATTGAATTACAATAAATATAAAGTTACTTTTCATTATTTAATAAAAGATCATATAAGGATAAAATACCTCTATAGATGTGATATTTATTTCTAAAAATCATTGAACTGGAACCTGTCCTTTTCTTCATGATTTGTAACTTTATTTTCAGATTTTTCAGTCATTCCATCAATCTCTTCAGAATCTGAATCATGATTTACTCAAGAAGATTTTACCTTTCTGCCTGTATCAACTTGACTGAAAGAAATTTTCAAAGTTTACGGAACTTCACTTTTAAATTGTTGTACTTTATTTTATCTTATTTTTATTATGATATATTTTTATTGTTCAGTTACAGTTCTCCTGCCACTTTCTCATTGCTTATGAATTATTTTAATATGATGTTGTCAAATAAATTACACTTGCCTCAATTTATATTTAAAAAAACACACCTAGTAAAGCTTTTTTTACCTATTGTTAAGTCTATGTTTGGCATTCTGTGAGCCACACTGTTCAAGAGTGTGCATAGTTAGGAAGCAGCACAATTCAGGGACTATACACAACCAAAATATGAACCCATTAAGAAAATAATGAGTAATAGAACACCTGATCACTTGTATGGCCAATATGCCAATAGTTTGTAGTTATTGCTCAGTATATTCATTGTCCTTCCCATTCTGCTTTCTTAGAAAGAGACATCCCCCCACCAGATCCCCATTTCATTCAAGTGATCATATGGTTCAGCAAAAGATTACATTTACAGCTTCCTTTTTTACTAACTGGCAATGTGCATAAATTGATGAGATATAAATATAGGCTATTGGTGGGGCTGATGGAAAGTTCCCTTAAAGGAAGCTAAATGGGCTGGGAGGAGCATCTTGTCCTTTGCCTCTTGCCATTTCCTCCCCCTTGCCCTTCTCTCTGCTGTAACATGTACATGGAATTTGGAGTTCTGGGTCCATCTTCTCACTCTGTGGATAAGCATAGAATGATGTGCAACAGAAAAATGACAGGAGCTTAAGTAGCTTGATGACATTATGAAGTCATCGCAGAAATTGGATAACACCTGCCATTGTAGGTTTTCTTCTGTGAGAAGAAAAACACTAATTCATTTTAGCTTTTGGAATCTATTCCTAGTTATGAGTAAACAAACACAACTAACTGATAAAGACACCTAACAACATAACAGATAAAGTTGGATGCAACTTTCATGTGTGTAGTGTTAGTAAAAATGATAAAGTTTGCATGAAATTCAAAACAAAAACCTTTTGGAGAAGGATGCAATCATAATAAAATACTGATTTATACGTAAATCAACACAGAAATATACAAGATCTGGCAGAAGTAACAGATGCTTAAGTGTGGTTGGTAGGATAATAATAATATGGGTGTAATAATTTATAGTTTTAACGTGAACATTTTAAATACAATTTCACATGGTGTGTTTGTGTGTGATATTGTTATGGTACAGAATTACATGCTTGTGATTTGGTAATAAAAAGGGGATGTTTCACTGTGAAAAATGGACAGATCTTCCAAACAAAATATCAGCAAAGGTATTGTGCCATTGAACAATGCCCTAGATGAAATGGACTTAATTGATATATATAGAGCCCTTCATCCCAAAGAAGCTAAATACACATTCTTTTCAAATGTACATGGAACATTTCAAAGATAGACCACATGATAGGATACAAAATAAGCCTCAACAAATGCAAGAATATTGAAATCATACCAAGTGTTTTCTCCGACCACAAGGACTGAAACTAGAAACCAACCCCAAGGGGAAAAACCCAAAACACTCAAAATCATGGAGACTAAATGGCATGCTATTAAACAATGAATGGGTCAAGAATGAAATTAGGGGAGAAATCAAAACGTTTCTGGAAACAAGCAAAAATGAGCTCACAACAACCCAAAACATATGGGACACAGAGAAGGCAGTCCTGAGAGGGAATTTCATAGAAATACAGGCCTACCTAAAAAAGATAGAAACATTTCAAATGAACAACCTAACCCTACATCTATAAGAACTTGAAGAACAACAACAAAGATATCCCAGAGCAAGTAGAAGGAAGGAAATAACCAAGATCAGAGCAGACTTAAATGACATAGAGACTAAAAGCACAATTCTAAGGAAACATGAATCCAGGAGCTGGATTGAAAAGATAAACAAAATCAACAAGCCTTTAAGCAAGCTTATCAAGAAAAAAAGAAAGAATACCTAAATAAACATAATCAGAAATGAAAGAGGAGAGATTACAACTGACACCACAGAAATACAAAGGATTGTAAGAAATTACTATGAAGAACCGTATGCCAAGAAATTTGAAAACCTAGGTGAAATTGAAACATTTCTAGAAAAATATAATCTTCCAAAACTCAGTGAAGAAGAAGCAGAACACCTGGACAGACCAATAACAGCAGATGAAATCGAAGCAGTAACCAAAAATCTCCCAACACACAAAAGCCCTGGATCAGATGGTTTCACAGGAGAATTCAACAAAGCATTTAAGGAAGAACTAACCCCTATCCTTCACAAACTCTTTGAAAAAATCCAAAATGATGGAAGACTCCCAAACACTTTTTATAAAGCCGGCATCATCCTAATCCCAAAACAAGATAAAGACATAACAAGGAAAGAAAACTTCAGGCCCATATCACTGATGAACATAGACGCTAAAATCCTCAACAAAATAATGGCAAACTGCATCCAACAATACATTAAAAAGATCATACACCATGACCAAGTGGGATTCATCCCAGGGATGCAAGGATGGTTCAATATTTGCAAATCAGTAAATGTAATACATCACATAAACAAAAGCAAAGACAAAAATCACATGATCATATCAATAGATGCAGAAAAATGCATTGATAAGGTACATCACCCATTTATGATAAAAACACTCAGCAAAGTAGGAATAGAGGGAGCATTTCTCAACATAATAAAGGCTATATATGAGAGATCTACAGCCAATATCATACTCAATGGGCAAATACTAAAATCTTTTCTACTAAGATCAGGAACAAGACAAGGCAGTCCGCTTTCACCACTTCTATTCAATATAGTATTGGAAGTTTTAGCCACAGCAATCAGACAAGAAAAGGAAATAAAAGGCATCAAAATCAGAAAGGAGGAAACAAAATTATCACTGTTTGCAGAAGACATGATAGTGTACATAGAAAATCCTATAGACTTGGCCAAAAATCTGTTCAACCTAATAAATGAATTTAGCCAAACAGCAGGATACAAAGTCAATATCCAGAAGTCAAAGGCATTTTTTGTATACCAACAATGAAACAGTAGAAGCAGAAATCAAGAAAAAAATCACATGATGTAGCAACAAGAAAAATAAAATACCTAGGAACAAACCTAACCAAGGAAGTAAAAGATCTATACTCAGAAAACTACACAACACTGAAGAAAGAAATCAAGCAAGACACAAACAAATGGAAACATATACCGTGTTCATGAATCGGAAGAATTAACATCATCAAAATGTCCCTACTACCCAAAGCAATTTACAGATTCAATGCAATACCTATTAAAGTACCAATGGCATATTTCACAGACATAGAACAAACACTTCAAAAATTTATATGGAACCATAAATGACCCCGAATAGCTGCTGCAATATTGAGAAAAAAGAGCAAAGTAGGAGGGATCACAATACCTGACACCAAACTGTATTACAAGGCCACTGTACTCAAAACAGCCTGGTACTGGCATAAAAACAGGAACATGGACCAGTGGAATAGAACAGAGAGCCCAGAAATAAACCTAATTCTCTATGGTCAATTAATATTCTACAAAGAAGGCAGCAACATAAAATGGAAGAAAAATAGCCTCTTCAATAAATGGTGTTGGGAGAATTGCACAGCTACGTGCAAAAAAATGAAATTGAGCACCAACTTATACCATACACAAAAATAAATCCAAGGTGGATAAAAGACTTAAATATTAGCCGTGACACCATTAAAGTCCTAAGGAGAACATAGGCAGGAAAATCTCAGATATTTCATGCAGCAACATTTTTAGTGATATGTTCCCTAGAGCAAGGGACATAAAGGAAAGAATAAACAAATGGGATCTCATCAAAATAAAAAGCTTCTGCATGGCTAAAGAAAACAGTATTAAAATAAAAAGAGAACCAACTGTATGGGAAAACATATTTGCCAATCACACCTCAGAAAGGCTTTAATCTCCAAAATATATAAAGAACTTACATGACTCCACTCTAAGAAGACAAGCAACCCAATTAAAAAATGGGCAAAGGACTTGAACAGACACTTCTCCAAGGAGGGCATACAGAGGATCCAGAGACACATGAAAAGATGCTCGATATCACTAGCTATCAGAGAGATGCAAATTAAAACCACAATGAGATACCACTTCACACCAGTCAGAATGGCCATCATAAACAATGCAACAAACAACAGGTGTTGGAGAGAATGTGGAGGAAAGAGAACCCCAGGTCAGTGTTGGTGGGATTGCAGACCGCTCAACCACTATGGAAAATAGTATGGATTTTTTTCAGGAAAGTAAAAATGGATCTACCTTTTGACCCAGCAACTCCACTGCTAAGATTATATCCTAGAAACCCTGAAACACCAATCCAAAAGAACCTATGCACCCCAATGTTCATAGCAGCACAATTTACAATAGCCAAATGCTGGAAGCAACCTAGGTGCCCATTTATAAATAAATGGATCAAAAAACTATGGTACATTTACACAATGGAATTCTGTGCAGCAGAAAGAAAGAAGGAGCTAGGAACCTTCAGGACAGCATGGATGGGACTGGAAAGTGTTATGCTAAGTGAAATAAGCCAGGCAGTGAAAGACAAATACCATATGATCTCACATTTAACAGGAAACTAAACAACAAAACAAACAAGCAAAATATAATTAAGGGCACTGAAATACAGATCAGGCTGACAGTGGCCAGATGGGGAGAGGGAAGGGAATTTCATGAGAATTTCAGGGGAAAAGGGGAAAGGTCTGCAGGAACAAATATAAAGGACACATGGACAAAAACTATGGGGGTTGGAAATGGGAGGGAGGTGGGGAGATGTGTGAGTGGGTTGGGAAGGGAGTAAAGGACAGAAAACTGTTCTTGGACAACAATTACAATAAAATTTTAAAAAGATTAAAATATATGAACCTAAAAAAAAGGGGGGGGTGTTATTTGTGCCAGACCCTGTATATGTACAAGGTCTGACCAGAAGTTATCCAGCCATGTAATTTGAAAAATAGAGACATTTAATGAAGAAGATACAAGATACAAGAAACATTGTACATGAGATAGTGATGCCTCAGTCCCATTCAAAGTAGGCAACTTGGGAACTTACACAATTCTCCTAATTGCCATCAACTGCCCCATTTTATTTTCCTGAATTTCATTGATGGTCTGAAATCTTTTCCTTTTCAAAGATGATTTTAGTTTTGGAGAAAGTCAGAAGTCATAAGGTGCCATTCTGGTCTATAGGGGAGCTGAATCACCTTTGTGATTTGATGTTTCACCAAGAATCTCTGCATAGAATGTGATGCATGAGCAAGCACGTTGTTGTGAGGAAGCTGCCAATCACTGGTTGCCCATAGCTGTGACCTTCTGAATCATCTGAATAGTTTCCACAGAGGAATGTTCAAACTTAATGCAAAATGTGAGGCAGGTCCGGTGGTCTACTCGCTCCATCATTTTGAATGCAAAAGCCACACAGTACATGTGCTCACTCAAAGGCATCTGCTGACTCCACTGACTAGTATAGTCAAGTCATCATTGTTCACACGTGTGCATTCCAGTTTACTCCCCTTGGCTGCCAGCTTACATTGATGTCATGCAAAGAGTTATTATTATATCAACAGTGACTGGACATTTTCTGGACAGAGTAAAAAATATATATTTATAACATAATTAATTAATTAATATATGTATATAATTTATATAGATAAACACACATATACATATATACACATACACATACATTTTTTATTTAATAACTATTTCTCTGAAGTAAAATATCCATCACAGGTCAAAGTAAAAGCAACTAGGTCTAGAGTATTCATGAACAGCATCTTAGATATTTCTGCTTAGAAAATTATGCCGGTGAGAGACTACTCGTGTAATGCAGGCAATCCTGCACTGTTACATGGAAACACAGCTCTGGCATTGGAAAACCACCCATCATGTTCTCAAGATTGTGTCGGACAGACACTAACGTCCCTTATGAATTCTCTGTTGGGTTTTGCTATGAGATTGATTTTACTTGGACAGTAATAGATAACATTCTAACAAAAGAATGAGGTCATTCACTATAGAACAGTTCTGTCTAATTTGATATTTGATTCAGTAAAAACACCTTTTTGATGTTTAATTAAAGATAGAATACTAATAATTCACTAATTTCCACTACCATACTCAGTCTCACCTCCTACCTACCTTTTCTCCAGACAAGAGAACGAAAATTGATTTTAAATAAAACAAAATTTTAAAATCTAAAGTCATCTTTGTTCCCTGTAAATAGAAATTTTCAAACTTGTCATGTTGACCTCTGCTACACATATGGGCCTTTCCCCTTTACTGTTTGCCCAGCCTCTGGGTGTTCAGCCCATAAAAGAAATGAAGCCAGAGTAGTTCTAATCTAATGACAGTTGCATTTGATGACCGAGATAACAGGAAGCTGAGTATCGAGACACTAGTTTCCTCGTTCATCTCAAGGGTGAACACGATATTTTCTTTGTTTCCTGCGACACTTCTGATGTAGGCTTCCCCCTGGCCGCCCAGTACGCTGAGGACTCAGAAGCTGGAAAAAGTGAGAGATAAAGAGAAGCAGACAATTCATTTAACTCCCAAGAAATAATAAATAATTATCTCTAAGTATCATCATCTAAGTTAAGGGTTGAAAATCATTTAGTTCTGTAGTTTAAAAAATATGGAAGCATAATTTTTCAAAGAAAAGCATATCATGGAATTCCAGTGTCTAAAACTGACAACAGCTAACAAAAACAGAGCTCCTCTGATTAAAGTTTGAAAGGAATAACAAAGCCTCACCTTACTCAGTCTTCCCCTCTTCCCTGCAAGCAGCTCTTTCAGTTTTCCCGGAAACCTGAGTTCCACGTGACGGTCAGAATGAACAGAGCACAGTCTGGTAGCTTCTTGCCTATGTCACATCCTACCATCTTCTGCAATTTTGTAACATGGGTGCTGGATGAGGAAAATGAGTCTAGAGAGCTTCAGTAATTTCCCCATGTTTATACTGCTAGAGGGAGAAGTGAGCCTAGACTATCAGTCTATGGTTGTTTGTCTTTTCTTTTTTCATAGTACACTGTCTGGATGCAAAGCAAATAATTCATAACACCATTTCAAACTGCTTTAGAAATAATTTCCAGTTGAATATATTAAACTGTAAAGGGAGTGAAATTTGTCACATAATATTGAATTACTTCAGAAAATGAAGATAATGATAACTAATCATTTAGTCAGTAATTTAGGAACATGGGCAGAAGTTACATAAAAATCAAGGCAACTGTGTACAGTTCTACCAATCAGAATATTTTTATTTGTCATCAACTAACTGTGTGCTCAGGATTCTGGAAGAAATAAAAAAAGCATAAGACATGGTACCTGACCTTAAAGAACTATTTTCTTAGACTCCATGTGTGTGTTTTGTGTGTATGTGTATTTTACAAGATGGTATCAGTTAAACTGTATAAAATTTAATCAAAACTTTAATGTAGTCAGTAAAAGGAGGTATACAATCAGATTATCTTACTCATCAATGAAAAGTGAGAGAGAGAAAGAGGAAGATGCTTAGGAATTCAGTGATTTGGCTTCTGGTCTTTGAAACTATCAGTAGGTTAATGGAGCTATGGCCGCTCAAAGTCTCAGGGCTGGCCAAACTCTTGGAAAGTGGAAGCTAAGAATTTTTCAGAGAAAGATGGATATCATGGGGTAAAATAGATTTTATATGAAAAGAGAATGCAGAAATGGAACCAGGAGCTCAGAACATTCTAGCTACCAAATTTCCTGAAATTAGTCTCTGTAAAATGTCCTTCAAAACTTTAGACTCGTGAGTCACTTTCTAAGCTGTGTAACGGGTTTAAGTTATGTTCAGTCAAACTTGTGGAATCAAAGTAAATAGATACAAATTGCCTAGTAGAGTGTATAGTACATAAAAAGAAAAATGTAATATATATCATTGTTATGTTGAATTATTATAATTTCTGTCACCCAGTTTGCCCATGGTTAAAGTTATAAAAACAAAAAATGCAAAGCTACTGCCCTTTTCAATGTATTATGTAAAGGAAAAAAACACTAAGAGGATATTTGCAGCTGGAGTCATAGTCCCATTTCTTCTACCTAGGGCTCAGGTCCCCTTAGGTAAGATCGACAAAAGGAAGCCTCAATTTTCTTTTCTGATGATGAGGAAGAAGTTAAGTGATTTCAAAGATTTTAAAGATTTATATCTTCAAATTTGCATAACTCTGGGATGAAATCAAAAGCCTAATATAACATTTGTACTATGAATTCCTCCATAAATATATATGACTTGAAAATAAGAAAAACATTTTCTCTATGTGAATTTTTTCTTGTTAGCTTTCCAAGCTTGTACTGTTTGTGTAAACTGATTTCAGAGGCTTCCAAATAATTATCACTGATTAAGAGACAAGGGAATTTTAATTTCTAAATCATATAACATGTGGGAAGTGTATGCTTGTTTTCCTTGATGTTAACAAGATCTTACTTAATTCCATCTGAAAAGCTGACTTAACACAAGTTTAATCTTGTATATGTGTTATTATTGAGAATGGAGCTGCTTTTATATTTAATAGAAAATATGATTGTGTTTTGATGAGAGTGGCATTTAAAATTAGTTTCCCAATCCCAACATGTCCATTGAAACCCCACAGATGGGAGAGGAAAAAAATGTCAGAGAACTTCATACACTTGGATTTTTTTCTTCTGCCTACACTTGTCTCCTGATATCTGCTTCTTAGCATTGCCTCCAGTGCTCCAGAAGGAAAACATGTTGCAAAATGGCATATTAGAGCATGGTACAATATTTTAATATATTTTTCAAAAGGGAACACCTTTCTCTGCTCTCCTATGGCTGACCTCTCCAGCCCTGTATTCATCTTCCCCTTTCCCTTGATTCTTTAAGACACTGAAGTGTTTTCCTGGGGAACCAAAAGAAAAAAAAAACCCTAAGACAAAAAAACAACTCCTGGTGTTTTAACAGGTTTAGATTTTCAGCATACCCTCTCACAAGCGGTTCAGGGATTCACATCGAAAAGACCGATGCATAGATTTTGTTGATGCATGTGTTTTGAGCAAAAACAAGGAAAAACAAGAAGCTGATGTCTCTTCTATATGTCACAGTGTTTTTAAAGTTGTCCATCACTTGGTCACCGTGTCTTCTTCCCTAAGGCAAAAACGAGAGGTTTACCTCATAGTGAAAGCCTATGACAAGTGATTTCTCCAGTGTTAGTAGGTGAGATTGTAACAGCCTGTAAATCACATAAGAGGCAAATCTGACTCTAAAGTTGTAATAATATTTTGTTTGTTAGATAACTTTTGTTTGGAAGAAACAAATTCAAAATGAAACAATTTATTCTGACAGAATTACAGTTCACTTCAGAGTTGTGTATCGCTCAGTAATGACTTCGTGCTTCTCTTTTCATTCTCCATTGCCATGATTAAATTTGTGCGTTAACTTGACTGGGCTGAGGGATGCCCAGAGAGCTGGTAAAAATTATTTCTGAGTGTGTCTGTGGTGATGTTTCTGTGGTTCATTTGATTCGGTAGGTTAAGTATAAGTTGCCTTCACCAATGTGGGTGGGCCTCACAATCCCTTAATGGCTAGAATGGAACCCCAAAAGAAAGAGGAAGGCTGAATTCTCTCTCTCTTCTTGACCTTGGACTTCTCCTTCTCCTACCCTCTTTCTCAGGCCTTCAGACTCCAGAATTTGTGTCAGCACCCCACCCTCCATACACACACACACCTCTCCACCTTCATTTCTCAGGCCTTTGCACTTGGGCTGAAGTACATCACTGACTTTCCTGGTTCTCCAGCTTGCAGATAGCAGATCATGGGATTTCTAGGTCTTCTTAACCAGGAGGGTCAATTTTTGTAACTTCCTCATATGTATGGCCACATATGTGCTGTTGCTTTAGTTTGACTAGAGAACCTTGATGAACATAATATGCCCATCATTTTCTTTTTTGAGGGGGTCTTGGATATAATATCCCCATGTATTTATATATTTTCAGTAACATAGCTCTCAAATATTTTCTGTTACTTTTCTGTGGGATATGAATCTCACTTAAACTTCAGCAAAAAACATAAGGGTCAACAGTAAGATTTCCTAAGATATGTTATCCTTCTCTTTCTCCACATTAGAAAAAGTACTATTAATATTTTAAGTCCAGTTTATTAAAAATGCAAATGTGCTCTTTCCAGTCAATTTTCCAGCATCCTTACACAAATTATCACAAGTGGTCTAAAAATATGCTGGTTTTAACAGCAGTTTTAGACATAATGGCCTTAGGTAGCAGAAACCAGGAATGGTGCTAGAGTAACACACCCCTTAACCAAGCAGAAGCACTCAGCATTAGAAGATTCCAGTCTGGCCACTGAGACTGAAGAAAAATAATCACTGTTGTGATTGTGAAACAGAAGGAGGCAAAAAACTGCAAGTTAAAATTTACCTTCCAGAGCTAAAAGTAAGTCACTCCAAATGACAAGTTGAATGGACTTTCTTTCAAATTGTGGGCTCCCTATTACTGGAAACATTCAGACAATAGATGGACAGTAATCTAGGGGAATCCCGCACTGGGTGGGAGATGCACCAGGTGAGCTATAAGCCCCTTCTAATGCTGAGGTTCTGGTCCTAGCAACCACATGGTGAGGACATTAAAAACAGGACTGAGATAGAAGAGAAAATGTTAATCCCTCAGTTTTCTCCCAATTTCCCTCTACTTGCTGGCTCCCTGAAAGGCAGCCTCTCTTAACAACAGAGATGATAAATTTAACTGGTATGTTTAACCTCATCTATAATCTCTTAGCTTATTTTCCAAGTTTGTTACTAGTGTTATAGGCATCATTTTAAAACCATTAATAATTTTGACCATTTTGTTTTCAAATGTTCTGAGACATCATCTCAGGGATAAGGCATGGAAGGTGGCAGGAGCCTGGGATGAAAACAAATATGAATTGCACTCAGTTTGTGGCAGAAGGAAGAGTATAGGAGATTATTCCCCAGTTCACTTGGTTTTTACCTGATGATTTACAAGGTATGCAAATCAGGAGACACCCACAGAAGGTACATTTAATGACATCTTAATGCATCACAGAATTTATGACAAAGCATGAATAGCTTGTGCACTCAACCATTGGAAGCAGATGCTGCAATAATTCTACTTAATACTTAGAAGGAAAGTAAAGCACATTGTTTTCTTTTGTACAAATGTTTATGAAACATTAATAAGAATAATATGCACCATTCATGCTGAACATATAATCTGAAATCCTTTTCTATAAATATTTATGAAGGAGACAGTTTGGTTCTCAAAGAAATTGATTTTAAGCCAAGATTCTGAGACATTGCATGGTTTGCATGGTTTTCTTTTTTTTTTTTTTTTGGATATATATTTAACTAGATTAAGACTAACTGCCTCTTAGTGCACCATGGCTTTTTTACTGGACCTACTTAGTAAGAACCTAAAGAGATTGCTTTGAATCAATTCATAAAATAAACTCTCTACTAAAAAAGCTCAGCCAGTGGCTTGGAAATGGAACTTTTGCTATTGTGTTAGCTAGTAACTACTTACTGTGTTGGGAAGAATTAATGAGCTTCATTAAGTTCAAGGAAGTACACAGTTTCTGAGTTATGTTGTAATACTTGGTATTTATAATATAAATAATTTACAAATGCTTTTCTGTCAATGCTTAAAATGCTTTTTTGTTATTCACAATGACCAATTATGGGTATTAAAGGAGCTAGAATATATTTGAAAAACCCTATATTCCAATATTACAGTAAATTTGATTTACTGTTCAACACACTGTAGCTCTTCACTGCTAACTCCAGCTGCAAGGCTCCTGCTCACACCATTTTTTTCCTGGCAGTATCTTTTCCATTGGCAGTTGTATTATGTTTCTTTTAATGACTTTTACTAGCCAATGTCAGATTTTGCTGTTTTTCAACTCCCTTCCCCTTAATGGGGGAACCATTTTGAAGAAATAAGATACTCTAAATGTGATTTTCTTCCAGTTAAAACGATCCTAATTGCTAATTGCTCTTCAACATTGCAGTACTGTCTATTCTTAGCTTCCTGAGTTTGGTTGAATATGTCAAAATTATAAAATGAACTATTTTTATAACTTTATGTAAGTATTTAAATATGCATTAAGTCTATACATATGGCAAATTTAGCTTCTAAATACAGTGAATTTATTGAAGAGTATCAGACAAAACATGAGCCTTGGGAAAAGTGAAAAGGGCTTTATGATCTAAAGAATATCCCACAGCAACTAAATGCATGAAAGACAAGTTGAAGGTGGTTAGGTGCCGTATATTAGAGTGAGTTCACATTAATGCCACTCAGATACATCTAACCCATTCGAACACAGTGTGCTGGTCATTTAAATCGGCCTTGAGACATTCGGTCATAGCACAATGATGTCTGCACTCTGTAATCTTTGGGTTCACATATCATCTCTTAAAAATGCTGAGATTTGTAACATCTTCTTGGACATTTGTGTTCACCTTGGATTTCCAAACATTGCAACACACACAGTAGATCGCCAAATTTAAAGAAATCTGTATCAAATGTTAAGAAACTATGACACATCTTAGAATATTTAAAAAGCTATTTTGACCCATTCTTGTCCTACTAACTACCAGAGATTGAGACATTTAAAAACTGAATTGGTGAAAAATTTCTTCTTTTTCTATTTTTATAATCTACTGTATGATTTGAAACTCTTCAATATGATGAAAGCTTTTAACAAATTTTACCTCAATTATGTCTAGAATACTCTGAAATAAATTTTAGCACTGAAATAAAACAAGAATATAGTACTAAAGAACATTGGAACTTAAGTAGTTATTTCTTGTGATTGGAGTAAATTAGGATAAATTGAATTTGCTTCATGATATATCAATGGTTATTTTAAAGTACCAATTGACATTGCAAATAAAAGCTTCATAGATGTTTGAGTTTTATCTGTCTTAAGAACCTTGTGTTGCAGTTGGGAAGAGAAACAATGGTAAATAATGAGTATATTCTACATACCATTTTTAAAAAGCTAGAAGCAGAGATTATGGTATAAACAAACTTAAGAGTAAGCCTAGGTTAACAGTGTTTCTGAGTCCAGCTCTGGTCTAGGTTTACTCAATAAAGTTGTAAATGTCTTTCTTTCAAACCTTTTCTTGTAATTTTCTCATTAGACTCTACATTAGCAACATTACTAGGAGACTGCTCTGGTTCATTGCCAGTCTGCTGGTGCAGGCCAGCCCCTGCTTATTCATACATACTGGACCATGTAACTCCAACGGTCACTAAAGTTCTACCCTCCTCTTCTCTACTACCTTCATCATCATTTGTGATCTGAGATTCTCTCACCACTAGCTATCCCCAACCCTTCCTGAGAGTGTCATCTCTCTACTGTTAGCAGCTGAAGTCTGGAGACACCAGGATGACAGAGTAGAAGCAAGAGGGAAACAAGAAATTTCATATATTCTAGTGCATTTAATACTCACCATAACCTTTCACCATTTGGAGAAATCAGAAAAATCAGAGAAATCACTTAGGAAGGTTGGGTACTTTTCCCAAAGTCACACAGCTATGAAGTGACACAGCTGGTATTGGGAGCAATTTCCAATTTAAAAGCCCCTTTTCCCTTTCAAAATGGTGAAAGCATGAATGCCCAGTTAAGTATGTACTCTCACATGCATAACTCTAGTATTTTCCTGAGGCTGGTAACATATCTACCAGGATTTCTGGTTCCATCTAAGACAGGTCATAGATTATCAAGGGCCTTATACTGTTTGATTTGCTAAGAGGTGATGAACTAAGCCTAACATCTTCAATTAGTCTGGGAAATAAACTATTTATTTAAAAACATAAATCTTTTCAAAGAGAGTTTTAAATGGATATTTTTGAGTTATGAAATCCAATAGAGTTCTGGGCAAAAGTTCTAATCAATTGTTTGTGTAGGAATTTTTTGTCCCTGAAAACTTACCTTTATATGTGACACTGGCATGTGGATAAGAATTTGAGAGAGAGAGAATGAGCCTGGAGTAATAAAGGAATGAATGATTCCAGGAAAAGCCTTGAGGAAATGTCAAACTGAAATTATAAATTGTTCGGACTGCTATTCTTATAGCTTACTTTCCTGGATATACCCTATGACATGTTCATAAATATTTTGTCTCATCAAATAAAGTTTAAATTCCTGAAGTTTGTAGGGCAGAAAAGTGTTTTATTACAATAATATTGCCAGTGCTTCATGTTTAGTTGTTGCTTAAAACATTTACCAAATAAATGAGTAATACAAGAGTAAACTTGAACTCTTGTGTATTGTGTGTTACATCATATTTGCTTGAATATGAACTTCAGTTGATTTGAATCATGAGTATAAAGAATACTAATAAAATCTGTGGAGCAAAGATGTATTAATCAGAACAAAGTCCTTAAAATTACATTTGTAAGTTTGTGTGTATGTGCGCTAGTGTGAGTTAGAAGTATGTTTGTAATTAAATGTTTGTAGTCATATCTCTTAGAGTGAGTTTTCAAGCATACATTACTCTGTAACTCATTTGATTAAACAAATTCACATCGAACTTTTACTATCAGCTGTAGTACACAGGTGACCTAAAATAAATGCTGAATTAAGAACTCAGGAAACATGCTCCTGGATTCCACTTCATCCTGACAATGGCTGATAAAGGTGACAGAGGTGATAGGAAGGTGTCAGAACCTCTGGGCTGTGATACTGCTGACAGGGATGAGAGAAGTAAGACCGCCACTCCTCAGGAAGGGTTGGAAACCTTAAATGCTGGATGTGTTCAGGGATGCTTACATTTTATTCTTTACTTGTATCACAATTGAACAACTTTTATTAATGTAATTCTAATCACTATTTTTTGTTTTATATTAAAACAACACCTTTTAATTTTTTATAAACACAATATTTGTTAGAAATGCAATCTACTTTAAAATCATCCAGGCTAGAAACTTCTGATTCAAGGTCAAAATGGAAAAATTCATTTCGTCTTATGGCTCCAGATGAAGAGTACTAAAATCACTAGGGAAAAAACATAAGACAACATAAAAGAATAAGAAAACTCTGAAAGGTAGAAAAAAGAAGGCAGACTAACTAGGAACCTTGTGACCCACGAAGTGACTTGATGAAATTTCTCTGGGTTTTCTTTTTGGTGTGTACATCCAGGGCCAGGAACTGAAGAAGCCATAAACTTTGAAATGCCAAAGGAGCATACCAAAACAAATAAAAAAATAAAACAATAAAAATCATCTTGCTTTAACCAAAGGACCAGGAAAGAGTCAAACTAGAAAAAGATAAAACATTTTAGACCAGCAGTTTTCAACCTTTTTCATCTTGTAGCACACATAAACTAATTACAAAATTTCTGAGGCATACCAAAAAATATATTATATATTTTGCCAATCTAACCAAAAATAGGTGTAATATTGACTCATTCACACCAGACAGCTCTTGTTGTGTTGGCCATTGTCATTTTTTTTAATTTGACAATCTAAGGGAAAACAGGACAGTTAATTATTATTTAAATAGTCAGGTATTGCATGTTTTAAAAATTCCTGCATCATACTGTTTGAAAATCACTCTTTTAGATAATAAGTATTTTATCCCATATAAACACCATGAATAAAAGCTACATTCCAACTCTCCCCAGCCAACAAAAGCTGTGTCAGGAGTGTAGATGTGTGCCATCACTGTCTATAATAATGAACACTACCCTCTTCTCCCTGCTCCCTCTCCAGGGCTGGATCAGAAAAGAGAAGTGACAAGCTGGGACTTTCATCCCTCTCTGGTGGTAATGAGCTCCTCCAACCCTGGTGCAGGCCTCGTGGGGAGCCAGAAGTCCACTCCCATGCGAGGCTGTTGCCCACTGCCCTGCAGGCACTGTGTCAGAGGAGGTCCTCTAACACAGAAGATTTTAATAAGATTCGGAGTCTCACAGAATAATACCTCAATTGCCCAGGATACAATCAAAACTCACTTGGCATACCAAGAACTGGGCAAATGTTAATCTAAATAAAAAAGGGCCATTAATAGATGACAACATGAGGTGACACATGTGGAAATTATCTGACAAAGATTTTAAAGCAGCCATCATAAAGAGGCTTCAAAGGGAAAGTATGAATTTGTTTTAAACACATTCAGACAGAAAGTATAAACCAAGAAATAGAAAATAAAGATAATAAACAAATAGAAGTTTTACAATAAAAAATATGAAGACCAAAAAAACACCCCATCCAAATGAGTGAGCACAACAACATAATATAAAGAACAGAGGAAAGAATCAGTGAACTCAAAGATAGAACAATATTAATTACTCAACAAGAACAAGAGAGAAAAAAGTGGACCAAAAAACAAAATAAAAAGAACCTCTACGATATGTAAGTCTATAAGAAGAGATCTGACATTCATGTTATTAGATTCCCAGAAAGTGTGTGGAAAAAAAGTGTGGCTAAAAAATTGTTCAAAGAAACAATGGCTGAAAATTTTCCAAGTTTGATGAAAGATATAAACCTTCAGATGCAAGACGAGTGATCCACAAACAGTATAAACCTAAAGAAAGTCACATGAAAACAAATCATAATCAAATTTCTGAAAACTAAATACAAAGAAAACATTATGAAAGAAATGCAAGAAAACAACATCTTACATATAATAGGAAAAATAATCAGAATGCTCTAAACTTTATATCCAGCGGAATGCCCTTCAGGAATAACAGAGAAATAAAAAATATTCTCAACTGAAGAAAACCATGAGAATTTGTAACTAGCACATTTGCACAAAAAATAAAAAGGCTAACATGTTTTTGAAACAGACTGAATACGATTTAAAAATAACAACAAATCTTGGAGCCTGAAGAAGGAAAGAACTAAAAGAAAAAAAAAATGTGGGAAAATACAATAAATTTTCCATCTCATGAGTTTCCAAATTGTATTTGTTGGTTGAAGGAAAATTACATGTTTAGTGTGGTTCTATATGTGGAGAAACTCTTAAAGACAATGCTATTGTAAACCAAAAAGCATAAAGGGAGTTAATGGAAGTAAGGTTTCTTTGTGGTGATGTGATTGTTCTGCATCTTGACTTTGGTGGTTACGTGAATGTACAAATGGCAGGAAACTATGCACATACATTATAGCCTCCTGCACATCCTTACTTTGATACTGTGTAACATGTAACCATTAGAAAAAAGGGCAAAGGGTACATAGGACCCTTCTGTTACTATTTTTGCAACATCCTGACAATCTATAGTTATTACCAAAAAAAAAGTTTAAAGAAAAGACAGGATATACATATATTTTAGTATATATATTTGTCATATATATTTTTTGAAAAATTAATGTATTCCGTATTTTGTACACAGAGACCTGTTCAGTACTGCTCAATCACTCTGGCTTACAGTCAGACTTGGTCTTGAACTAGCACTGGACCTTTGGAGATAATAACCTGGAGATAATGATTCATGATATTCGTAGCATCATTCAATCTGATCTTTACATATATAAGGTGTTAGGATGAATGGGATAATTTCCAAGCCTATATTTATTCAATTGAGCTCTTTGTCACTTCATGCAAAATATTAATTCCATTTACTTTACTATTTCATATGCATGTCAATCTATTCGATTAAAATGAAATGATATAGAGATAGCTATTATAAAATATTTTATAAGGATACCTCTTAATAGTTTTTAAATATCTACTATGTCCCATGTTCATTAAAGATACTGTATATTTTTTATTGTGTATTAATTTATGTATTAGATTTATTGTGTATTAAAATGCACAATAGTTTTGCAGTATGGATTTTTTTTTTGTCTTTTTGTCAGAGGTAAGGATGAAGCTCAGAATACTTAAATAACATATCCAGGATTATCTACCTAATTATTGGCCAAAGGCAATATTTAAACCTAATTTGTATTGGGTAACCTGCAATCAGGAAAATACCTGAAAATAGATACC
This sequence comes from Anoura caudifer, assembly GCA_004027475.1. Taxonomy (NCBI): domain Eukaryota; kingdom Metazoa; phylum Chordata; class Mammalia; order Chiroptera; family Phyllostomidae; genus Anoura; species Anoura caudifer. The sequence goes on from PVKU01000542.1 coordinate 160,678, forward strand.
ATATTAGGTATTTCAAATAGAAAAGATTTAACACAGGAAATCATTTTTTCATGTTTTTGAAAATGGAAAAAACAAAAATTGGACTGTGTTTTAACTCAGAAATGAGAAACTGTGAGGGCAGCTATTGCCTGAAGAGCTGGAGGAACACAAGAGAAGGTGTGATAATACCTGAACCTTGGCGCACAGAGGAAAAGCCCCACCTTTGTGGGCCATAACCAAGAAGCAATGTTAGAATAAGAAGAAAGAGAGTTTGGGTGAGGGTGAGAGCAGAGAGAAAATTGATTGCTTATCCCTTTCCTCCTGACTTGTCTCTCATTCCCTGGTTGTCCCTCCTATTGATCAAAGAGTAGCTGACTGGAAAAACACCACGGGAAACAGAGTTTGCAGACACCCAGTGTAGAGAAGGGTGAGGGAATCAAATGACAGGTTGAAATGCAATAACAAAAACTGGCATAAACTGTTTTTTGGGGGGGAATCATAATATTTATCCTATAGTATATTACCTTCAAACCAGGAAATATGCACAAATGCTTAAAACTTGAAACATAAAAGGCTGAATTTTTCATTCCATTTTCTAATTTCTAAGAGTTTTTTTTTATTCTTTATTCTCTCACAGTTGTCCGATATTTTTCCCCTTTACGTCCCTGCACTCAGTCCAACCCTTACTCCCTCAGTCAATTCCCACTCCTCTGACCTTGTCCATGGACCCATTCCAAAGAACATTCAGACATGTTCTTTGGTTAATCCCTTCCCCTACTTTCCACCATGAACCCCTCCCTTCGCCCCTGTCACAGCTACCAGTCTGTTCCATGTTTCCATGTTTCTGGTTCTATTTTTCTCGTTAGTTTATTTTGTTCATTAAATTCCAATTATAAGTGAGATCATATGGTGTTTTTCTTTCACTGACTGACTTATTTCACTTAGCATAATAGTCTCCAGTTCCATCCATGCTGTCACAAAAGGTAGGAATTCCTTTTATCCTGCTGTATTATATTCCATCATGTAAATGTACCACCATTTTCTGATTCACTCATCTACTGGTGGGCACTTAGGCTATTTTCAACACTTGGCTATTGTAAATTGTGCTGTTGTGAACATTGGGGTGCATACGTTCTTTTGAATTGGTGTTTAAATATTTTTAAGGTGTATTCGTGCAGTGAAATTGCTGGGTCAAAAGGCAGTTCCATTTTTAATTTTCTGAGGTAACTTGGTACTGCTTTTTATAGTGGCTGCACTAATCCACATTCCCTTCAACAGTGAAGAAGGCTCCTTTTTCTCTACATCCTTGTCAGCAATCGTGGTTTATTGATTTATTGATGGTAACCATTCTGACCTGTGTGAAGTGATATTTCACTGTGGTTTTAACATGCATTTCTCTGATGATTAGACATACTGAACATTTTTCATACATCTATAGGCCATCTGTATGCCTTCTTTGGAGAAGTGCCTATTCAGGTCCTTTGCCGATTTTTTAATTGAATTGTTTGTTTTTCTTGGTATTTAGTTTTATAGGTTTTATCTTTAATTTTTACTTGCCACTATTATTATTAAAGTATAATTGACATATACTGAACAATGTATTGGTTTTAGATGTACAACATAATAATTCTATATTGAAATGTACTGCGAAATAATCATAGGTATAGTTAACATCTGCCACCTTACATAGTTACAAATTTTTTCTTATGATGAGCACCTTAAAAATTAACAGTTTCAGTAGCTTTCAAATATGCAATACAGTATTATTAACTGTAGTTACCATATTGTATGTGCACATGACTTATTTGTTTCATAACTGGAAGTTTGTTTCATTTGACCCCCTTCACCCATTTCTCCATTCCTATCCTCCTCCTCTGGCAACCACTGATCCATGAGCTCTCTCTCTCCTGCTCTCCCTCTATCTCTCTTTTAGAATCCCTATGTAAGTGAAATTATATGGTATTTGTCTTTATCAGACTGATTTCACTTAGCATATGCCCTCAAGGTCCATCCAAGTTATTGCAAATGGTGAAATTTCCTTCTTTTTCTTAATGGCTGAATAATATCTAATTGCTATATAAATATATCACATTTTCTTTATCCATTCATTCAGAAATGTATACTTAGGTTGATTGCTTTCTGACTTTTGCTGTTTAAACTATATTGCCTAGATATTCAAGGTAGCAGCATATAATGGGAGATTTGATTCTAACTATGCGTCTCTAGACTTTGATCTTGTAAATATGATCACTTAAGAGAACTTGAACAACATCTGATCAGCGAGTAGGAGTAGGCAAATGATTTCCAAAATATATATCAATTAGTAGGTTACAAAATTTGTATGTAATGATTTACTAGTGCTAGCCACCACTTTTTAAGATTAAGTAAAATATGACAATAGACTAGACTAGACTAGACTAGAATATAAAAGAATAGAGAAGATAGGATGGATGGAATGAAATGCAAAGCAATGGAATGGGATAGGATGGGATGGAATGGGTTGAGATAGAATGGAATGGGGTAGAATAGTATAGAATAAAATAGAATCAGAATAAATCCAGAAGTAAATATTATTTGGTAAAATGTTTACATTGATTGTATCTTTGTGTATGTGTGTGTGGTTGTGGTCTTAATAGAAAATGTATTTCTCACTATAAGTTGTGATAAAAAATGTTTGAATCTGAAAAAATACACTGAAAGAAACATAACTGAAACTATTCTGTACTTCCTTGTTGCACATATAAGTAAAATGACTGGCCTGTTTTTTCCTCTGTTAGATGAAGGGAAAAGCAGAATGGGCTTGGTGCTTTAAAACATTAATTGTTCATTAAAAACAAAATCCATTTTGGCTTGGCCAGTTTCTTCCATTCTCATTTTACTATATATTATAGATGAAAGTAAGAATTTGGATGTTCTTCAAAACAAATTTTTTTTAATCACCCTGTAGGATTACTGTCATTCAAAATCATATAGATTAATCTCACATATCTTAAACTTTTTTAATGTGGTGGTTAGTATTTAGGCTGTCTTTATATACTAATTGTACACACAGCATATACATTACTGGTTATTTAGAATGGGTTAGCAGTGAGGGGAGTGGGCAGTACTGATTGTTCCAGAAGGCAGAGAATAAATAATACTGACATAGTTTGTGAGCTATCAGGTTTTTCAAATTGATTGTAGAAAGCAGATTTTAAGATGGCCTTCAGATATTTCCTGCTTCCTCATATTTACAGACTTATGTAATCCATGCCCTTTACTAACTTGATTCTTATTAATAAAATATAACAACATTGAGCGATGTCACTTTGTCTTGCTAGTAGATCCTCAGTATTGCCTTCTCAGCTTTCACATTCGATGAGAAAAGCTGCCTTGCAGAAGAGGTCCACAGGGGATGGCCTCCAGTCAGCAGCCAGGAGGGCACTGAGGCCCTCCACCTCCCTGGGAGTAGCTCTGCAGGCACTGGATGCTGCCAATAATCAAGTGAGCTCAGCAGAATATTCTCTAGTTAAAGAATCAGATGACAGCCCAGTTCTTGCTGACAACTTGATTGCAATCTTTTGAGAGGTTCTTAAGGGGAGTGGGATCCACTTATGCCGTATTTAAATTCTTAAACATGGAAATTTTTAGATAATAAATGTGTGCTGTTTTAAGATGCTAATTTGAGAGTTAATTTGTTATGAATGCATTGGTATACACTCTGGTTCTTAAACATGGGACATTGGACAGTGTCTGGAAATATTTTTGGTTTTCACAACCTGAGGGATGCTTCAGGAATCTAGTGGGTAGAGACCAAAGATGTTGCTAAATATTCTGCAACGCATGGGACAGCCTCCCAACAACAAAATGTCGATGGTGCTGAAGTTGAAAAACCCTGGTCTAAAGCAGATTACAGCACATTTAGACAATAGACTTTAGATCTTAAGTTACATACATCATTTGTAATGTCTACTACTTAAAGAGAAATTACTCATAAATATTTTGAAAATATTGTTGTAAAATACATGGAATTTTATTCTTTTTAAAGGATCATAATATCTTTTTCTTTAGAAATGTCCCAGAAAATAAAGGTATGAAACATGTGTCCTTTAACATAACATTGTTTATTGTTCCTAGAGATTTGTCCATTCTTAAATATATCAATAAGCTAGAAGCTGATAATAAAACTTCCAAATGAGCTAAGGAAACTTTACATATTAACCTCACTATGGTAATACTTGAACAGCTAAATTTATCTTTCTCTATATGTGTTGAGTTATGCTACCCCCTGAGGCTAAGACTCCTTATGCCAACTTACATCTCACCCAAGATGGCTGACATGCAAGGAAAGGAGAGCTGAACACGTTGGTGGGTGTGTCTGTAGACCGCCGCACTCCAGCTAAAGTGCTTCATGAATAAATCAATAGAGTTGTCACAGAGAGAAGGCTTACATTTTTCCACAAATGGAACTGTAAGCAACCAGAGCACATTGTAAATAGCCAGCATGTTTCATTTGTGACCTGATGTGTCAGAGAAACAGCATAATTTGTATAGCATACAACCGATGTATTTCTCGTACATAAAAACAACCTGAGTGGTAAAGAAATAAACACTGAAGTGATTGTGCTTCTACCTTATTGAGAGCAATAATATAATTACCAGCCTTTTTTTTTGTTGTTGTTAAGGAAATGAGAGTGGCAGTTGTTATTTCATTGGAGAAATTGCTCCTCAGACTAAAACCAAGAATTGCCACACTCAAAGTCAGCACAAGCTTGAAGTCTCACAGAGCCACACTCCCATCTCTGTCATCAGGTAAACTGCAGACCACCTTAGTCCACTGCACACATGACACGTCACTTTTATCCCCACAGACCAGGGAATGCCGGTTCAGGATAGAGCTGCCATGGTATATTACTCTTTAAGTATATTCCTGTCCTAAATTTATTATCTGGACTGAAGACATCTGAAAGGTTAATTCACACCCAATTGTGCTTTTGTTTTGAACAAAGACATTAGTTCTGTGTTGTCCCTCTGTTCAATATTCACAAATCCATTGGCTTTACAAAAATTTTAATCTCTGCCTAGCATTTAATGACTTCCCTGAAAGTGTAATATACATATTACATATATAAATATTTTATATATTATATGTGATATATATTTATATATAAATATATATTATATATAATCTTCTAATTGTGAATTTTTTACTTCAGTCAAATTTAGATTCCTTAGTCACTTCTGATGTCTGTATCATTGGTCATGGGGCTCCCTATATCTGAACTAACCTTTTTTCATCCTGCACAACTTGTAACCATCCTCAAATTTTCAGTCAACATTTCACTCCCTCAGTGATGCCATCTTAAATCCTCAGCAAGAAGATAGTATTTGCCCTCCTCTAAAATCACAAAATGTGGTTTATTATATGTTTCAGTAACCATTTTGTATTGAATTGCATGTCTGAATTATCTTTGCATTTCTCCAACATCCAATACAATGTCCACTATATTAAGAGCACCTTACCTAGACCCTAATGAAATGCAAATCACTTAACTTAATTTGTAAATTTGGATCTCTGTTGTCCAATCATTGAACTTATATTTCTTGTTTGACTGATTAGACTTGACTATTCCTAACTATATTATTCATTTTATAGAGAAATAACACTAAACTGACAGAAGACAGCACTTCCATAGTAGTTAATTAATTAATGGTGGCCTATAGAAAGCTCCTTAATATTTCATATCAACCCTTAGTCTGGTACTATCAAATAAACAAAATGCTCTTCCTTATTTCTTTACTTGGTAATGAGAGATTATATAACTCATCTCAAAGATGTCTGAAGGTTTAAAGTGTTGACTTACCCTGGAATGAAGTTTTATTTTCTAGGACAGGAAATGCAATATGGTTAGTGTGTAATTGCTGTAAAGTGGGGAAATACAATTACATTTAATTAAGCAGGCTTAATGACCAAAATGTTAATACAATTCTAGTTTATAACATCCACCCTTAAATGTGTGTTTTGTCCATTGAATTCATAGTACATTCCTAATATTCATTTGGCTTGATCATGCTGTCTATCACAAAAGCAAGCTGAATGGCTCAGAGAGAACAAACAATTTCCCTTCTTGTATAATGTGTTTATTATGGCACATTTGTATTACAATAAAATAGAACAATTAGGCAGACTTGAGTCTATCCTGAAGAGGAAGACATAAAGGAGTTAAAAATGAAAATGGAAGAGAATCTAAACACATATCAGAGAATTATGCTTCCTCATTAACCCTCATTGCAACGTGGTAAAGAAAATTAAATATCCTGGCATGTTTAGAAGACTTAATGTATTCCATTACCAGGATTTAACTGTTAACAAAATAAAAATATTCTGCTTTTAAGATTGAAATTTGGGTTAATTCTACTATCTTGCCATCATGGGTACCAGACGATACTTACTAAAAACATCAAGCTTATCTTTTGAGAATAAGTTAAATTTCATGAAACTTTATAAATTGCAATGCCAAGGATTTTGTGTGTACTTGTTTTGTAAATTCACCTTTTTCACTGGGAACTTTAAATATATGATTATTTAAAGGGAATCTCACAATAAATTCCCATTTGTCTTTAGGAAAAAATAAAGATGATAATAAGTTATTTTAGTTTTTTCTTTTTTGGAGATCAAGTTTCCGAAATATATAGCCCTTCACTTGAATGAGAAACTCCAATTTAAATCAAATATATTCCAGAACAACGTCCTCTTTTGGGAATTTAAATATGAGGTTTATAGGTGACTAGATAGAGGAGAAGCAGAAAGATAATTTTGTACTTGCTTCACCTGATACTACTATATATAGTAAATGTATAGTAGATATATAGTATAGTAAATATATATAATATTTCAAAAGGCAAATTGGTTCTTGGGATGCCAGTTAGATGAAGATGTTGGGAAAAATGCCTGGAAGAAAGGCGTCCAAAGGAAGTACTGAAGAAGGAACATGACACAATGCAGCACTTACCAAACAGTGGTTCTCATACCAGCTGCACTACAGTTACCTGGAATACTTGATAGATAGGTAAATTCCTGAGCCCACTCAACACACTGGGTCAAAATCTTTCAGTGATGGACAAAAGCATGTGAATTTTTAACAGACATCTTTGGTGATTCTGAGGTACATATAAAATTGAAAATCACTGTTAATGGAAACAATAATTTTCATTTTTATAGATATGATAAAAACTATTTTAAAAAGCACCAGGACACGCATCTTTAGTACTTCCTCTGTCTCTTCTTGCCTTTTTAATTTATGTTTTTACCTCCTGGTTGTCAGCAAAGTGTCTTTGTATGCCATCTAGTCTGCCATGACTGTTTAAGAAACTAGTCAAACCTGAGATTACATTTGTTTGGCCTCAATTCTAAATTTCTAGGGAAGGGATTCTCACTGGCTGAGCTTGGACTAAGTGCCCACGCTTTCCCTGATAAACTATGACCTGCCAGACAGGGTCATGAAATAAAACATAGTTACATGGTTTCACTCCAGCTACCTACAAATTCATTTATGAAAATAATGAGCATATATTATATGACAGATACAGGACACTGCATCCAAAATAAAATAGCCAACAATTAGAAGTAAGAGAGAAATGTTCCCAAAGATAAACAATCATTGTATTTTAGACAAATAACTTAAACCCTGTCAGCCAAAACTAGGGAAATAGTGGTAAGACTAAGTGTCCAACAATAAGGCTTAGTTAAAAGATAAGATACATTCATGAAGTAAGAGAGTGAAAATTCATTCCTTGAAGAATATACAGAATGCAGAAACACTGTTCAATATATTTTGTTATGCTAAACACACACACAAATTATAAAATGTCTAACCTTGATCCTATCAATGTCTAACTATTGAAGAATAAACAAAAAAACTTAGTAAAGACATGGGAGACATGTGAAAGTTGCATAGTGAACGCCACTGAGTTTCAGGTGTTTCTTCTTTTCTTCTTTAAATATTTCTGATTTTTATAAATTTCTACAAGAAATGCATATTACTACTTTTCAATTGGCAGAAAATAAAAGAGGGAATAATGTTATTGTGCAATTTGCTGCTTATCAAGAATTTCAAATATAAGACAAATACTTATATGTCTGACAATAACCTAAAAAGCAGCACCATCTCATTGTTTACAGAGCCACAGACATTGATTTACTAAACACTTCTCTTAAGGAAGTCAAACATGGTCAGAGAACATAGCTTCCATTTTCTGCAAGGCATAGACTAACCATTAAGACTGCCCTTAGTATTTCATCCTTGAGATACCATAAACCTACATATGCCTTTTTCCTAAATCTGCATAGTATTTGGATTGACATCTCATGAGAATTGCCTGTACCTAACTGAGCACACACAAAAAATGTCAACTATAGCATAGTGATCAGGCCCTGGCTGGTGTGGCTCAGTGTATTGAGTGCTGGCCTGTGAACCAAAGGGTCACTGGTTTGATCCCAGCCTAGGGCACATGTCTGGGTTGCAGGCCAGGTCCCTAGTTTGGGACAAGTGAGAGACAACCACACATTGATGTTTCCTTCCCTCTCTTCCTCCTTCCCTTCTCCTCTCTCTAAAAATAAATAAATAAAATCTTAAAAAAATAATATAGTGATCATTTGTGTTTTCTGGTCATTTGTGATCTCCATATTCTTTTAATTCAGAGGAAATTTCAATGTAGGTAGGATGTTTTATCCCACCTCTCACTACAACAGTAAAGCAAGGTAATTTTTTTCCCATTCTAGAGATAGTTTTATAAAGCTAAGTGTAAACACTTACATATTCCTATCCAGAATTTCACTTCTGTGATAATTATACAAAGATGCAGGAATAATCAGGAATTTTCTGCTGCTGAATTCACTGGTTCTTAATTTGAGTGGCATTTGAAAAGTGTCTGATGTGGACAGCATAAACTGTGTCATCCACATTGTTACTGTGGCAAGATTTAGCTCTGCCTCACTTTTCATTTTCTTTTAATACTCACCTAAGAATATTTTTAATTGCTTTTTTTTTAGAAAGAGAGGAAGGGTGAGAGAAAGAGGGAGAGAGAAACATTGATGTGAAAGAGAAACATCAATTGGTTGCCTCCTATACACGTACAGACTGGAGATTAAACCCTCAATCTAGGTGTGAGCCCTGACTTGCAACCTTTTGGTTATGGGAGGACGCTCCAACCAACTGAGCCACACTAACCAGGGCTTTGCCACTTTTTCTTGATCTACCTGGTTAGCATTTTTTTCAGAGGATTCTTACAGTAGCTATGAAGGTTAATTTTGTGTGTCAACCTGACTAATCATAAGTGCCCTTATTAAACATTATTTCAAAGGATGTCAGTGGAACTGATTCTAGATGAGATTAGCATTTGAATAGGTGAAGTTAGCAAAACAAATCTATACCACCCTGGCTGGGCATCATCCAATGCATTCAGGGCCTAAATAGAAGAAAAGGCAAAGGAAGAAGGAATTTTTTTTGTCTTATTGAAATGTTTTAAATTTTTATTTTTTGAATCTTACAACATACATAAAGTCTATCTGGAAAAAGGCCAGCCATCATCTTTGATGAGAATGGTTTTCATGATGTTGATGTAACCTGGCAGCCAAGGAGAGTGGACTGGAATGTGCATGGGTGAGGGTGGTAGATGACATTGAATGAACATGTGTACTGCATGGCCTTTACATTCAAAATGACTGAGCGAGTAGAGCAATGAATCTGCATTAAATTTTACGTTAAACTTGAATGTTCCTCAGTGGAAATGATTTGGATGAGTCAGAAGGTCGCAGCTATGGGCATTGGTGATTGGCAGCTTCACCACCATAATGTGCCAGCTCACGCATCACGCCTTGTGCAGAATTTTCGGTGAAACATCAGATCACCCAGGTGACTCAACCCCACTACAGCACAGATTTGACAACCTGTGACTTCTTGCTTTTGCCAAAACTAAAATCACCTTTGAAAGGGAATAGATTTCAGATCATCAATGAGATTCACGAAAACATGATGGAGCAGCTGATGGCAATTGGGAGAACTGTGTGAGGTCCCAAGGTGCCAACTTTGAAGAGGACTGAGGCATCATTGTTCTGCATACAATGTTTCTTGTATCTTGTATCTTCTTCAGTAAATGTCTCTATTTTTTATATTACATGGCTGGATACCTTCTGGACAGGCTATATATACATAATATATGCATTTAAGTATATTTAATATATTATATATGTATATATGTGTATACATATATGTAATGTGTATTGCACATTTTATATACGTAGTATATATTTCTATAAAATATAAATGGGGGGACTCCTGAAAAAAGGAATTACCTTCTGGAATGTGAGCCCTTGGAGTACAGGCTTCTCCCACTAGGTGAGTGCTCTAGGAACCCATCTGTGTCAGTGTACCAGCTGGCATTGTTATAAGTGGCTGTATTCAGCTTCAGTGAATTTTTTTTGAAGACTCAGTGTGTTTGCCCATTTCATGGGTGATTTATGAGTGCACTTGTCCACACCATGCTGAATGTTCAGCAGTTTTTGACCAAAAATGGCATGACCCCCATGCCCCACCCTCCTCATTCACCTGATCTTGCCCTGAGCCACTTTTTTTTTTCTGTTTCCCTGGATGAAAACAGTCCTCAAAGGGAAAAGTTTTACTGATGTGGAAGGGGTGGGAAAAAAAACACAACAGCAAAAGGAGTAAAAGGCATCAAAATTGACAAATTTAAAACTTTTCTGAACAGTGGAGAAAAGTTCTTGGTAGGAGTGTTGCATCAAATGGAGAATAATTTGAAGATGACTGAAATTTAAGCATATAAGAATAAATACACAATTTTGATAGATAAATTCATGTTTTTGTCCCCCCCTTTGTTAAATAAAGATAGAAAAGAAATAGGAGAAGGAGAGGAGAGGGTGGAAGAAAATAAGGAAGTAATATTTGCAGATCAAATGCCCTGAGGTTAAGCTGAAATGTTACTGTGTGCTATATGATTTTAGGCAAATTACTTGAGTTTTCTAATTCTTAGTTTCACTCATTTGAATAAAAATGTAATATTTTAAGTATGTTGGAAGAATTAGAAGAGATAATTTATGTAGAGCAGAAAATTTAAAAAAATGCCTTGCACATGGTAAGGATAGAATGGATATTAGTTATTTCTTCTTTTTCCAACTTTAACCTGAGTAGATCAGATCCCTCCTGATGTGTCTCTCTGTCAAATGGGGAGGAAAGAATGAACTCTAAAACTAGTTCAGGAACTTGTTAACCTGGTTTGCAGAGACATCTGGGTAACTGAATTTCATTGTAGCTCTATATTAATAAATTTAGGAAGGTACTGACCCAAGGTATGTAAATTTAGGGAGACAGAGAATGAAGGGGAATACTGCTTCAGCTCTGTCTGTTGTGTATTATCCCTTAGCAATCACACTGTGCACTGCGTTGTAGATGAGATGCACCTGGGTTAGGCACTGAGTTCTCTTGGGTGGAAATTGGCAAGACTACATCCTGAACTATTTTAGGTGTTTTAAGCCTAAAGGGGGACAGTTAGGCTTCCAAGTTCTGATTTTATCCTTTCAATCTTGTCATCCACAAATGTTGGTCTAGAGTTTAGCCCCTTTTGAGTAAACTAAAATACTTAAACCTTCATATGTTATTGTAGAATGCTGATGAGCTGTACTGTATATCCTATTCAGTATTGGAGTAAATTTTTTTTCATTATTATTAGTCTTTCTTGATTTTCCTAATGATGCTCAAGGATATAGAAGTCAATTTTGATGGTCATAAAATGAGGCCATTTGCTCTGATCTTTTGTCTATTAGAAGTTCTAACATTTCTACACATATCATTTTTCCTTTGGCTATTTGAGTAATTTAGAGGTGAGGATGTAACCTACAGAGGTATTGAGATGTTGGTCAGACTTTTGAAATAGATGACATTGCTCTTGTACTCTAGACTTGACCCTGAAAGAATAAAGCCATGGCACTTACGGCAGAAAACTGGTTATAAGAGTAATTTGTATTTAAGCCAAAATGGAGGAGACAAGAGTCAACAAATGGCAATGGATTTGGTCTAAACACCCATTAGCCCTTCTCATCAAACTGCTATTGACAAGATCTTTTCCTGGACTTTTTAATTACATAGGGAAATAAATTACTCCTTTTCCTTTAGATATTTTTAATAGGGTTTTCTGTTTTGAATGGGACACATGTTCTCCAGCAACCAAAAGAATTAGCCTGATGGCTGCAGGTAAGAAAGAGTTCCCGATGGGGCTTATGGATTCTCCTTAGTAGTATTGAATAATATACTGATTTATACCCATGACATCATTTAGGATTTAAATATGTATCTTCTCTTAGCTCATTCTACCCTTTAATCCTTCTCTGGTGCTACTTCTTGCTTTCTTATACTCCCCAGTCACTGGAGATTTGGAAGTGGAAGTTTGCTGAATATAGACATATTTCATTTCTAAATCAACAGTCTATGTAGGATTCCTTAGTGATGTGCTCTGCGTGACATGTTGAACTTTTTGGTATCTTTAATTGCCTGAAGCTTTCCTGAACTTCCATCATTCTGAGACTAATGTTCTTTGGAGCATATAGTGATTATTTCCCAACTAATAGACTGGCCTGAGGCAATCCCTGGGCTGCTGGGTTGTAAGACTGAAGGTTGCCAATGAAGAAATAAGCAGATGCTCCACTGAAAAAGGTAGGACTGAGAACAAACTACAGAGGAGGGCAAAACTAGTTCTCTGAAATTTGCTTGGAAAGTTAGCCAGATCCCATAGGTTAAGGACTTAGCCTCACAAGACAATCAAAACTGATGGAGCCACACAAATGGGGTCTCCAGGTTATTTCATCTTGGCTGCAGTTATTCATAGCTTTCTTATTTATATATTATTTTCCTATTAAAGTTTCTCTTGTTAAATTTGCATTTCCATAGTTACTACTACATTGCATAATACATTCATTTCTAAAGTTGATTATTGCCTTGTATTATTTAAGGTATGTTAGATGATAATAAATAACCACAAAATTCAGTGGCTTAATAGAACCAAATGTCTCTTACACCTGTTTTATATCTAAAAGACCAGTAGTGGGCTCTCCCCACTATAGTCCCCCAGGTCAAAGACCTTCAGAGGCTTCATCTAGACATTTGTCTCTTAGACTGCCATGACAGAAGAAATAAAAGTTGCAACACACATGCTGGCTCTAAAGGCTCTGCCCAGAATGGGTGCATCTCACTTGCTCACATTTTACTGAGTAATGTTCCATGAATCTCTCTCTTAAATTAATGGCAGGTACCACAATCCTATCAGGTTTTGATAGAAAAGCCAAACATTTAATCTATTTTCTCAGAGAGATTTTGAATAATTGAAAGGATCTTTTTCCCATGTGTGGCCATAAACCATTCAGAGGTTTTAATAATGAGTTTAATGGCCAATGCCCTTGATTTAATGCTTGCCAAGAGTCTGAGTTTTAATTGGCATTTTTAATGCAAAGCATTTCTGTATTTTATTCTTTACTATTTGGAGTTGAGAAGTAGAACTGCTTCCAAACCAGCAAGACTCTGAATTTGTAGACTCTTCCTATTTCCTTTATGATCTGTTTTCTTGAGCTCATGGTTTTCTCCTGATAGCTTGCCAAATACAGTCAATAGTAACCAGTACATACCATTAACATTCTATTTTCTTATGAATTTTATAGGACTACATATCAATGAGGTATGCAAGCTGCCTTCCTAGCAAATGTGGAAATATTATCAAATATTCTGAGCCTGGGTTATGCAAACCATCCTTTCAGTCCACTCTATTAGTCATCTGCTTACTCGCTATCTATCTAGACCCTATGTCAATGCCAGGTGTCTTAGCTCTGTTGTCACTGCAGCATCCAGTATTAAATTCTGATCAATCAAGATAGTATTTTTCTATTTCCCCCTCTAGATTCATACTTTACACTTTTCTTCAATACTTTGTTACCTGGGATAGAAGTGGGATAGTTGATGTCTTTCTGTGTGTCAAAGGATTCTTTTGTTTTCGCCAGTGTTCATCAGTACAGTTCATCAAGTCATCAGAAGTAGATTAGGGGGTAAAAGGAAAGTAGTGTCAATGTTCATACTCTCCTGGATTCTTTCCCCTCAAGTCACTACAGGTTAGCTGAGTTATTCTATGGAAGGGCACAGTTATTGGCAGGCCCTCTCCACGCAGCTATACTGAATGATTAACTCTCCTTTGCCTTCCAGATCTAGTGGTCATCTCCCTCAATGTTATAAGCCCTAGGATATTACATCATTCCTGGTCAGTTTCCCTCACCTCTGAAGACCACAACTTTGTAAGTACACCCTTCATTTAAATCTCAAACATCTAGTTTGTAGGGTTTCATTTTAGGGTTCTGATTGATTAGGTTATGTTTCAGTCCCTCAGTCCTTGCAGCTTAACATAATAAAGGTTTATTTCTTACCTAGCTACCTCCCCACATGTGTGAGCAGGGAGCTCTGTACTTGGTGTTACAGGCCCCAGCTTGGCTCATGTTTCTGTGGCCAGTGGTGCCATAGGAAGAGATACAACTACTCGCGTGAGGGCCCTTCTATTTCTGCCTGATTGTGACACCTACCACTTTTTCTTACATTTCTAACTTCAAATAAGTAAAATAATCACCCTAACATGCAACCACAAAGGAGAATACTGGGAGAATTTAATGATTATTTTGCAAATTGTTCAAAAGTTGTTTTTGAAGCATAAAATTCTGATGAGAGTAAAGCCAACATTAAAACTCATGTTAACTCCATACACTTACATCACAAGAATGATGACAGTGCATGTATATAATATGATTCTGTTTGTCCTCAAGAAAATTAACCTGTCAATGTAATGATCCTGCACAATTACCCAAAAAAGAAAGTGGAAGCTCACAGATATAAAATAACTGAAAATTGAATTGTATTCAGCTCAGTTTATGAACCTTCCAGATCTGCTCAACTCTGCTCTAACCCTGGGCCAGGAAGTTGGCCATTTACCCTACTTCTTCCCACACAGAGTACCCAGTAATAGCTTTCAGTCTTCCCACAGGCTCAATGCTAAGCTCTATTTACCACTGCATTGGTCTCCCAACATTTCAGATTCTCTCACTTCCACAGCAGTGAGAGCAGGCCTTTATGACAGTAAGCAGGGCATACCAGACAGTCCTCATGGTATGAGATGAAGCAGCTCCAGCTCTTCACTGTGACCCAGGTGAACTCATGGAAGCGCCAGCTTCTCTGACAGCTACGCAAGGGGTCACTTAGCAAAATGCAGAAGATTAGGAGAGGAAATATGAAATGATCTTTGACCAAGAAGACAGAAGACAGGAAAAGGTCTACTGAAATATTGCTTTCCCTTCTTCTCATGACAATTTTGAGATGGTGGCATCATAGAACCTCTGCAGATATTCCACACCAAGCAGCTTTCCTGTGAAGCAGGGAAAGTTCAGCAACATGACTTGGAACTTGCTTGCCCTTCTTACCACCTCACTTTCCTACTGCCTCTCTCAATGTGGTGTTTACACACAAGCTTTGCTTCAGGAAATGTTTGCTAAGGAATTTAGGCTTAGAAATCTAATACCAAGAATGGTCATAAAGAGAAGACACTTTTGGTAGTAAATGAAATAAAGCAAACTGAAACCAGGTTAAGGACAAAAAGAAAATCCCTTTAAAGTAAGTGGAGCTCAAAGTGGAAGTTCCAAGGGGTAAATTGGTTTCAGGCAAATCTGTATGCAAAGACTAAAAATGTCATCAAAATCTGCCTTTCTCTCTTGGCTTTGATTGCCATTGTGTCCATTTCATTCTCAGGCAGCTTTATTCACACAGTGGCAGATAGCTTGTTTCAAGCCCAGGGCAGCTTTCTCAGCAGTGCCAACAAAGGAACTGTGAATAGCTCTCATTAGCTGGCTTGGATCAAGGTCCTTCCTGAGCACTTCACTGTGGCTCCAGGTGGCCAAGATTGGGTCACATGCCCAGTCCCGCCTCCATCAGTCCCACCGAAAAGGATCACATGGACAGAAAGTGCAAGAGGGGTGGTCACAAAGAGATAAATTAAGTGTTTATTACCTGAAGAGAGGTAACAAATGTAAGGCAACTAAAAATAAGCTCATTAAAAATTCTGTTTACGTTGAACTGTGAACCTACACAACTAAGTTAATTTCTTGCTTAGCGGGAGGGGGGTTCATGATATTTTCATTAAATATACTAATAATACTAAATAAGAGGATACTATAAAAGTGGAAAAGTAGAAATACATTGAAAAATATTGTTGACTTTGCCCAAAAAAGATGCATTGCATGTGTGTGTTTATATTATCAGTCCACAAATGGACTCAAAGGCAAATGAAAAATAAAAACATTGGATATCTACCAAACTTTATAGAGGCAGAGAGGGAGGAAGGGAGAGAGGGAGGGAGGGAGAGAGAGAGAACATTAGGGGAAATTTGGGGTTGGATTTCCCACCTATCTGAAAGCAACAGATACCCACTTGCTTGAGGGTGGGTGGTAAATAAGGTAATAAAAAAACCTGAAATGCAATAACAGTACCATTATTTAAAATTTTAGCAGCAATTAATGAAATTTAAGTATGTTTGGGTTTTTGTTCATCATTCTCATTTAAATTTCCTCTTCACCTTTATTATACTTTTGCCATGTTAGAGTTTTTTTCCCTCTGCCACCTGTATTTTCATTTACATCTATGACACTTCTCACTCTGATTGTTATTTTTCCAAAATGACAGGGATAAACTTTTTATTAAAAACTGTAAGACATGTTGGAACATTTACAAGTAAGGCTCTGTTTAACAACATTCCCAGAGAGAATGTCAGTTATTAACAGACTCTTTCTTAAAAAAATCTACTAAATTTTATTTTAAATGAGTCACTTCCACTGGTTTTGCAGCTGCCATTTGAAATTTCTGACACAAATTTGGTGGGTTTGTTTTTCTGGACTGCGAAGTAAACGTGTTGGTCCAGATTTTGGTAATAAGATACTTCTCATGCCAAACCCTGAGTCAGGTAAATGTCACTTGAGAATTTAAAATACAAAAGAAGAGTGTTCTAAGTAGCAACTGAAGTTAACAGAAATTCTGACTTTACATAGCTCCATAACAGGGCTTTACACAAAATAATTTAAATGTGTGTGTCCATTTATTGATAATTTTTGGGGGTTGTTTGTTTACTATGTCACAAAAAAAGCCCTCTTTTGTCCATTAGACACTGTTTAAAGTGTTCCCTTTTACTCAGTTATTCCTCACAACTATTAAGGGAGGTAGTTACTACCATTGTCCTCATTTTACAGGTGAAGGAATTGAGATACTGAAAAATGAAGTAATTGGCTCAAGGTCTTATAACTATTCAAAAGCAAAGCTAGGATTTAAGTCTAGTCAGTTCAGCTCCAAAAATCATGCTCTTAACTACTGTGTCATCAGGAATCTCCTTATTGTACTCTGCTGCTAATATTTATTTCATGTGGTGTTAAGAATGTACTAGAACTAAAAGTATAATCTTTCTTGATGTCTGAGCTTCTATCTCTGACCATATATCTACTTAGTAGATAAATAGTTTCTATCTACCTGCTACTGCACTAATTTAAAGATAATGTAGGTACTTCTAAGTAAGACCATGAAGAAATTATTTTCTACTAAAACAGCAAAAAATAGGGAAATATAAATTGCATCAGTACATAAAGTATCTTTCTTTCCCTAAGGCTATTCATTTTCTCCTAATCATGCCTTCTCTTCTTCTGGAATATGCTGTAAACTGAAACTTGTTAATTTGGCATTCACCCAACTTGGATACCAGTTTCTAGGAATTGTTCTTGATTTTTTTTTTCTAGGCAATGGAATATAGAGGTTTTGTTTTTATGTAGTATTTATCTCTTTTCATCTTTTTTATTTATGTTTATATTTTGTTTTCATATCTTATTTATTTTTTATCCCAGATTGACATGGCTTCTATTTAGCCTTTTGTTTTAGGATACAATTAAAGAAAACATATTTAATAACTCTAATATGGCTTTTACTGTAGGTTTTCCAATGAGATACATTTCAGATTTAGTAAGGCCTCAGTTTTGCTTTACTTTCCTCTGGAAGAAGAGCCTGCCAAGGTGTCATATGCAACAATGACATTTGAAGAGTACATTGGAGAAAAAAAATGAAAAAATAAATGTGTCCTTACTTTTTATTTCTAGCATCAATTGCTAACCATCTATATGTCACTGGCAATTATTCATGGCCTAATTTTATACTTTGAGAAGTCAGCCAATCCATAATCCTGAAAATGCTGGTTATTTTTAAGCAAATATGCATTATGTATAAATAGAACTCAAGAAGCTGGACTCTTCTTTGCAGCCAAAGACAAGTGTTAGTAAGTTTTGAACTATAGATTTTAGAGCTTGCTTCCACCTGCTGCTCATCTTTCCATTGTGATTTCTCATCTGGGCATTTTATAAAAACTGAATTTATTATTTTTTCTAATTACTATGAAAAACTTTTATGTCTTGCTCACCATTTATATTATTATGAGTTATATGGAATTAATAAAACAAAAAAATGTGTCAAAAATTATCAAGGCCCCTGATAATTCCTAATGAGGTGCTCCTTTGTTTTGTTATTCTAGGGCAATTTCCATTTTACCTTGATGTAGCAGAATGCAATTCTTAAGTTGCTTATGATAAAGTATGATTTCTATTAAAATTGCAATTGATCTGTACAAAAACTATATTTTGGAGTAGACCATCTCAGCTTTCTCTTGGCAATGCCTATTTATATTTAGAGTTTATATGGACTTTGTAGTTGACACCAATTGAAGTTTTATTACATTTTAATTTTCTCAATCCTATGATGACATAAAATATCTAGCCTTGCTATTAAGACCTGGCAAACAAACACTTCATTGTATTTATTATGGTCACACAGTTTCAGCTCTGCTCATCTCCACTATCAACCCTGGGCATCTCACAGCCACTCTCAGCCTCAGCTTTCTCATCTCTGAAATGGTAATGGCTCACCTCACATGGCTCTTTCACTGGACAGCTGTAAGAGATGATTGACAGAAGGTAAGATTTGGCTTCTCCAAATGGAGAACCAGGATCCCCAGGAAGAAAAACTGGTAATCAGGGGACTCAGAAGTCTTGGAATTAAGATGGTGCATCTTCCTTTCATAAGCTAGGATTTCACTGAAAATTTTTGGGAAGAAAAATGAATAAATTTACATTAAAATCAATACAAATGTATTATGGAATTCAATTCAAAACCTGCATTAATGTTTAAGATAACATATGTGAAAGTATTAGTGAGGGAGGGTCTCTTCTGCCACTGAATTTCCCTTTTTAACTCTCTTTTCTTTGTCTCTAACACCTACACTCTTACCAAGCTTGTATGCTTAGTTTTTCTCTACTGTTAAAGGTACTTGACTAGAGAAATAAGCATATAAATGTGCTTAAACGTGCATACAATGGCATTCAAATATGACATATTAATATCCCCTTTGGTCTTTCTAAAATTGTTTACAGTATCTCAAAAATCATTCCACATTTCTGCAGTTTACAAGTCAAGTTGCACCATCACTATCGCAGGGCACTGCAACTGCATTACCATTGACCTACTGTGTCCATTCTTTTCTTTCTCAAAATTGTCCTCAAATCCTCATGCAGAATAATGCTTTTAGAAAACTGTCTGAGTCATGATGTCTTCTCCCTTAAAACTAAGCTGTGATTTCCCATTTTCCTTGGAAAAAATACAAATTTTTTCACGTCTTATTGAACTCTTCAAAACCAATCCCACACTCCTCCTTGCTCTCCCTATTACTACTGCTCTCACCTCTTTCAGCCCCCAGTCACCTTCAAGCTCTGGCTTGCCACAGGGCCTTTGTACACTCTGACCTCTCACCGAAATGGACTTCTTTCCTTTCTTCACCTAGTGACTCCTCTTCTTGCTTCACATCTTCCATAAGAAATCACATTTGTAGATAGAAGTTTTCTATTCATTCCAGGTAAGTAAAACTCCGAATAAAAGGCCCCCTATCACCTTAGCTCTCTCCTTTGTGGTACATACTACACTTGTAAAAACATTATTTGGGCAAATATTTAATTAAAGCTTTTTAAAAATTACTTCTCTACTTAAGCTCCATCAGCCTACTTTGTTCCATAGTATCACATAAAAAATCTCCTTACATGTTTGATTAAATGAATAAATGAGTGAGTGATGCAACTGCACTTTGCATTACAATTCACGTCACTGTCATTTTTCTAAGTAATTTATAGATAAAGCCCTGGCAAGTACAGTTATAATATTTTCCTGCACTAGTAATATTACCACATTACATTCTTATTTATATAAAATCTAAATGCTGACATTGTGTTGGATGTAGACTAGAATAAAAATAATTTTAAATAAAATAGGTTGAATGATACAATTTATAGGAAAATGATGAACAGATATATATTTGATTTTAATTTGCTTTTTGAGATGTTTTCTGATTGAAATAGAACTATGTGTATTTGACTTAGAAAGATTATATCACATTTTTATCTAACTTCTATGCACTACCATGGAGAAAGGAAGAAGGACCCTAGATAGAATATACTAATGATGTGTAGAAATGTTAAAAAAATGTATTAGCATTTAATACCAGGTGGGTAATTATCTTTTTACAATTTTTTAGAAATATTTTATTTATTTATTTTTAGAGAGAGAAGAAAGGAGGAAAAAGAGAAGGAGAGAAACATCAATGTGAGAGAGAAACATCAATGTGATAGAGAAACATTGATTGATTTCCCCTCTTACATGTTCCAAATGGGACCAAACCTGCAACTCAAGCATGTGTCCCAACTAGGAATCAAACCTGCAAACTTTCACTTTGCAGAACAGTGCCCAACCATCTGAGCCACACCAGTCAGGGTATTTTTGTC
This sequence comes from Anoura caudifer, assembly GCA_004027475.1. Classification (NCBI taxonomy): domain Eukaryota; kingdom Metazoa; phylum Chordata; class Mammalia; order Chiroptera; family Phyllostomidae; genus Anoura; species Anoura caudifer. The sequence goes on from PVKU01000542.1 coordinate 181,580, forward strand.
TTTAAGAAAATTATATATAGACATTTGAAAGCTAAATTGTCAGAATGATAATTTAATTACTTATGTACTAAACATCTATTATAGACAAGACATAGTGATCGACATTGTGAGAGCATCAATTGGAATAAGAGGGCTATTTCTGCCCTCAAGAAGGTTAGGATCCTGTAAGGGAAAATTTTAACCCAAAATAAAGTTAGACTGCTGTAATGAACACTATAATAAATGCTATGGACTGAACTGTGACCCTGCATACCCCACTCCTCCCCACAACTCGTATGTTGAAGTCCTAGACCATGGCACATCAGAATGTGACTGTATGTGGAGATAGAGCCTTTAAAGCGGTCAATAATGTGACATGAAGTCACATGGGTGGGCACTAATCCAACATGACAGGTGTTCTTGCTAGAAGAGGAGGTTAAGACACAGATACATACAAAAGGAAGAGCATATGAAGGCATGGGGAAGACAGCTATCCATGAGCCAAGGAGGGTCCTCAGAAGAATATCACCCTATCCACAACATGATTTTGAATTGCCAGCTTCAAGAACTGTAAAGAAATAAATTTCTATTGTTTAAGTAACCTAGTATGCGGAACATTGTTACGGCATCTCTACTTGACCTAATGCATACAGTTATAATCAAAGTGTTATAGGAGCACAGAAGAGAAAGAAAACAGTTTTGCTACAGATTAGTGGAGGTAGAATCTCTGCTTATTTATTGAAGTTTGTAAAGGACATTCACAGCAAGACACATTCTTCTCTCTTTCCATGGATCACTCAGTAAACCAGTGAATTTCAAGTCTCATATTTCAACTCCAATTTTGGTTGCCCACATCTTAAACCTTGTCACCCAGAGTCCTCTGTATTTGTTTCTAATAACTGCCTTAGTAAGTTGCCATAAATGTAGTGGCTTCAGACAACACAAACGTAATCCCTTACAGTTACGGGGATCAGAAGTCCAAAATGAGCTTTATAGGACTAAGACTAAGGTGTTAGCATATCTTTTTCCTTTTGATGGATCCTGAGGAGGAACTTTTTTCCCTCTCTTCCAGTTTCTAGAGGCTGCCTGCATTCCTTGGCTCATGGCTTCTTCCTCATATCACTCCAACCACTTGCTTACTCTGGCACATGTCCTACTACTCATTTGGACCTTTATATTACTCTTATAGGGACACTCGTGATTGTATTAGTCCACTTGGATAATACAAAATAGTCTTCCCATCTTAAGATTCTTAACATAATCATACTATTCGCAAAGTCCCTTTAGCCATGTAACATCCACAGTTTCTGAAGATCATGATATGGACATCTTTGGGGGCCTTTATTAGGCCTAGCGCACCCATCCTAATGGAACAGTTAGAGTCCAGTATCCTGCTAAGCTTAGTCTTTTATCTCCTATTTGTCACTCCTAGTAAACTTGCTCATTGAACTATAAACAATACCCACTATTGAATCTTCTCATTTTCTTCCTGGCCTTGCTTCTGTTATTATTATTTGCTTACTGTAATTTGAATAACTGAACTGTGCATCATTCCCCTGTTCCTTCAATTCCCATGCTTACTGTCATGCCATTGCCCAGGCCTAGACACACCCCAAGCTGGCTCAGTCACCCAGCACCCCTCACACTGCTGTTCCTGCATGGCTCAGAATGACAAAACCATGGTTTCCAACCTAACACCATTTGTGACGGGGGATATTTAGTCCTACTAACCCCTTTCTTGTTTTAATGTCTATAAAAATTAAACAACACAAAAACTAGAAGAAAACTTTTTACTCTTTACCTGAAATATTCTTAATCCTCACCATTTCTCATTAGATGATCCAGCTTCTTATTTACATGAAATAATTGAGTCCACCAACACAAATACCTCAGTTTCTTGCTCCCCTACCCAGAAAATTCTACAAAGGTGTCTGGCACCATTTTTTTCTCAAAATAAAATTGTTGAACTAAAGTAAATTAAACTTTAGCATTGGGCATTTTAAAGAAAGCCATGGAAATAGTGACCAGTCTCTACTTTCCTGAGAAAATGCTAAGAGGCATATGCATTTTATTGTGTCATAGTGCTGCTTAAAAATCTTTGTTGGTACCAAGGTATCTACAAGATAACTTCTAGCCTAGGAAGGAAAAGTATGTCATATCTTTCACATACCTTATCATTTTGCATCTCCATCTCATATTTTGTCTACACTATACTTCTATTATCTAGATATTCAACTCTATACTATTATAGAGACTTGCCCAACTTTTTTTTTCTGCCTGTAACATTCTTAGAGTATGTCCTAAACTAGCAACCTTCTATAGCTCCTCAAAAATCTAAATCATACTTTTCCTGGGAAACCTTTCTTGACTATTCTTGGACAAGTTAGTAGATTCTCTTCTTAACTCCCAACTTAATTACTACTTAGTACTACTGCCACTACTGTTAATATTACCAATACTATTACAAATAACATAATAATTAGCTCTCAGTTATTGAGTAAATTACTAAGCCTAAATTACTAGGCTAGAAGTGCAGATATTATTTCTTCTGGAATCCCCAATCACTCCCGAGTTTAAGTACAATTATTACCCCTTTTACTGTTGTACATACAGAGGCTTAGGGTAATTAAGGGTTTTGCCCAAGGTCACACAGATCCAGGATTTATATTTAGGTTTGTCTGATTGAGGGCTTTTATTAAATGCTACATCCCCCTGGCTTCTTTGTAAATTGATCACATTTAGCTGCAAGGCTACATATGATAAACTACATATAGTATAGTACATATCATATACTACATATGATATTGCTGCATATGATAGCCATAGACTACATACTCTGTAGAGGACAAGCAATCCTGTGGAGCCATTTGTGTAATACTGATAAATTAAATTATTTTTATCCCCACACCTGACTGCCAAACTAATGTATTGCTGAGAAGGAATATGGGTAAAGTAGTGGCTGTTACTTAAAATATATGCTTTCTTATGTAAATTGAGGTACTTAAAACTCACAAAGATGCATAATCTATAATCTCACTTATATTTTTCAAATGCCTAATGAGCAGAAAATGCTCCCAATAATGTTTATATCATATACTTTATTTGTGTAAATTATATAAATTTGATTCTAAATAGCTAAAATGAGAAATTCTTGATTGGCTTCATTTTGATAAAAGGAACCTGGAATAATACTCAAAGTTACAATTTTTTGTATATTATTTTTATTATTTTTAAATTCTCATTAAACATCTGCCATGTTATATGCAATGCACAGCACAATTTCAGGAGGCTTTCTGTGTATAGGTAATATTTCTAACCAGTGCACAGAATATCCGATTAAAATGTTAATTCCCTTGTTTATGATTGCTTAGTCTGACTAATGCTAATCTTACAAGCTGCATTCCTGTACAGTAAAGTTTAAAAAAGTCATCACCTTGCAAATTATCCTTTTATTTACAGACCATAGAGGGGACAACAGGAGATGGACTGCAAGCTATTGAAGGCTCCCCTGAGGATGCAGATGACCGATTACTTTCTAGCCCACAGCATAGCAGAACAACAGACAATTGGATATGGAACATTCGTCTCTGCCAACAGACACCACCACTCTGCAAATACTGGTGCAACTGGCTTTTTATGGATAACATTTCCTGAAAAAGCCAGTGTTTAAAATTTCCTAAAGCTAAGCCCACTGTGCATCTATTTCAATATATGACAGATTCAACTGAGGGTCTAACAAATAAAGACTAAACCCACTAACATTTTATTAGAAGCCATATATCAGATGCATATCTAGCTATGGTCATCTCATCCTGGAAATGAATGAAAATACATTACTATAGGCTTGGCTAGCTAGACAAATATTATGGAGTTTGAACTGTTATTGCCTTATTCATGCCTGTAATTAAATTGTGAGAGTTTATGTACCGGAAACCTTGAACAGCCTCTTAGTGACTCCTGGAAGCCAGGTCTTCTCAACTGAATGTTCTGATGTACCATCTTTGGCCCCAGACCTGACCCACAGGTCTTCATGGTTTACTCTTAGGGTGAAACTGATAAATGACTTGTCCTGATTCCTGAAAGATCCTTCTTTTAAGTTCTGCACTGAATATAATGTGGTTCATTTTCATTTGAGAAAAGCATAGAGCTTCAGGCAGAACATTCTGCTTAGATGCTGTAGAAAATGCATTTAGCACACACATTAGAGCATGTATTATGCAAGTATGAATATCCTTTCCCATAAATCAAGAGATTAGAAACTCTGAGAAACTACATCATTTTTTCTTACTTTTAGAAAAGTATACTCTGTTAAAGACATTTAATTGTATAACTAAAAGAAATGGGAAGTTCAGCAGTAGTAATAATGTACCTTTTTCATAAATTTAGATACATCATCTAAATTAATCCCAAGGGCCTTGTATTTACTTTTACATTATTTCCCTTGTTACTCCCTCCAGATTATGAGGCAAAAATGCATAGATGTTTCTAGCTATATAATCCATATTTTGGGCAAATGTTTGGCCTGTTCTGAATACTTTATAAGAACATTTAGAAAAGCATAAAAATCCTTATTGTTAAGCATTAAAATAGAGAGTATGCATAAAATGGGAAAACACTATGAATTTTTATTACCCACTTCTTTGATCCCCATTTTTCAATATGTATGGAGTTAGCATGGCTCAGAGAAAGAACGCTAGGCCCAGAGCAGCAGGGCTAGATATTTTTCTCCTGGCTCTTCCCCAGACTAAGTTTAAGTTCTTACACAGATACTTTAATACCTTAGAGTGCGAGCATATAATTTTTCATATTCACTTCAGATTGAACTCCATTTTGTACTTTTTTTCACAGTATATCAACTATATACCTACCTACCCATCTCATACCAAATTTTTCAGGAAATATTTACTAAATGGAATTTAATTTTTTAAAAATTTAGTAATACCAGTTTTCAAAATTTACTGGTGTTCTGGGTAAGTTGGAAATGGGGGTTAAAAAAAACATTCTTGGCTTCTGGCAAAAATCTTTCCCAAATTGTAATACACTGTATGATGAGAAAAATGTTCTATATTGAGACAATTATTTAAATATAACAATTTATATTGGATAGAACAACTTTATAAATTTAGTAAGCTTATATGGAGCAAAAAGTAAAAATGTACACAGTACATACAGAGCGGTCAGAGACTAAAAAGATGACTTAAGAAATTATGGTACATTAGGAGAAAAATATTTCTTTTAGAGCTTAGAGGTTCATGAGCTTGAAAATTAAATCTCTTATTATCCTTTCTCTTGTGTTTTTCTAAGCTTTTGTGTTGTGGCTTATATACACAATAGAATAAGAAAAGAATATTTATAATTTCACCTATAGGATTTACTACTAAATTAAACATTCTAATTCTCATATCACTACCTTCCATGTTCTTTGAGACTCTAATGGGGAAAAAATGGAAATAACAATTAAGGAAATAATACAAATGCCACAGAGGTAATGTGATTTGTTTTGCAGCATTTTTTTCCTTCAATTTCCTCATTTAATTGTGTCTTTTAAAATCAGCATTTGAATAATTATTTTCAGATCTCTTTTTTTTAAGTTAGAAATGAGGAGCAAAGGTGCTGAGGCAAACAGCCAGTGGAGAAATGCTGGGTCTCTGGGTATGAGCAGGAAAGGAGATGCTCACAGCACTACTGATCTCTCGAGCTCTGCAGTGGAGCCTGTGAATGCAATCTGTTCGGAGCCCCAAAATGGAACAGCTGTTGCCCTTGTAAACAGAATGGTGTGTGTGCTCTTTTCCCTATGGACACTCACCCTTTGTGGTCTTTTGGGAGTCTTTGCATTTATTTCCACAGGATGCATTCATAATTTTCACTCCCAAATGGAAATTATTATATAATAAAACATGTCTAAGAGGAGTCAATTTCTCATCTGTCATTGGAAAGGATATCTTAAAATAAAGTCATGTTTAAAGTAATAAAAAAGGATATTCACTATATGACTAGTATTAAACAAACACTTATCAAATGTTTACCATGAGGTGGACTTTGTATTAAGGTCTGGAGATTGTTAAGAGTTAATATGGTTTTTGGACTTTAAACCACAGAATTGGAAGGGACTTTGTAGATAGGCCCATTAAAGCCCTGTGGTTCTTTTCCTGTTGGGATTCTTCTTTGTGATGATACTAGCGGAATGGCTACAATATGCCAGGACCTTCACATATGTTACCTCCTCAAGGCATGTGCTAATAAATTAAATTTCAGATAATGAAGTAAAGAACTTATAGTGCTAAACAATTTATCAATGGTCACACTGTGGCTGACAGATTCTCAGGTGACTTCCTATGATCAGCACCTCCTAATAGTATTCATACCCTTTTATCTTCCCTTTTGTTGGGAACCATTCTACCTGGTTTCAGGAGTTGTAACCCCCCATGGCTAAGGCTGAGAGAGTGACCTTTGGACTGTGAGCCACTAAGGAGACAAAGCTTATCTCCCTGGCAGGAGTGCAGCTTCTGCTTCATCCATAACTGGCCCCCAATGCTTGGTCGGTTAGTGAATGACAGATAAGATTCCCTCAAGGGAGGGGTCACCTAAGACAGGCATGACCACTTGGGAGGCCCTTAAGGAAGGACTCAGGGGCTGCAGCAAAGAAGGGGTAATGGACCTTCACCGCCCCCCCCCCGCCTCCGGCTATCTTGACATAGCCTGAGTCCCCAGTCCATCTGGGAGAAGCTTTCCTTATCTCTTGGCTTCCTGTCCTAATACACTTAAGCCTGAAACTATGACGAAGGGCGGTGCAGCCCTGTGCTGGCTAGGGCGGGCTCCCCAGGTGATTGGGCATAAGAAAGAATTCATAAAGTCCTATGAAACCTGCTTTGCTAAGAGTGCTCTCATTTAAATGATAAGGGTCCAGGCAGGAAATGAATTTGTCTCCCGAAGTTTTGTAACCCCTTAGCTGACAGACCCTGGCTCAATTAAACCCTCAGAGTTCTTTGAAATGTTATCTGTTGTTTGATCTTTGCCACCTGACATTGATTGATGAGCTTTACCTGTATTCCTATGTGATACGAACCTAATAAAAGCCATTGAGGAAGGGGCTCTTGGCCCTTCTCCTTTGAGAGACTGGCCACCTCTCCTCTCCAAGCAGATCGTGACTTGGTAGTCTTATTTTCATCCTTGGGGGACAGATGGGTCTCTGCGGGTGGAGCCCTACCACACCCTTTATCTTCAGAGTGAGTAGAATCTGAGACTTTTCCTTACTAACAGACTATGACAAAGGTCATGAGATGTGGCTTCTGTGCTTCTGTTACATTATGGAAGGCTATCTTGCTAATGGATTTCTGCTAGAGATTCACCTTGTTGGCTTGCTGAAGTAAGCAGCCATGTGGAGAATCTGATGCATCAAGAATTGTGGGCTGCCTCTAGGAACTATGGGAATCAAGCCTGGGTAATTGTCAGGAGCAAAAAAACCCAAAACTGAAGTTCTCAGTCCTACAACCACAAAGAAATAATTTCTGCCCACTGACAGAGCTTAAAAATAAATTGTTCCCTACTTGAGCTTCTAGATAAGAACCCTACTCTAGTTAACACTTGATTCTAGTTTTGTGAAAACTTAGTTGAGTACCCAGATGCGAAGGTCCCAAGTCCTGATCCACAGAATCTGTGAGGTAAGAAATATATTTTTAAAGATTTTATTTATTTATTTTTAAAGAGTGGGGAAGAGAAGGAGAAAGATAGGAAAACATCAATGTGTGGTTGCCTCTTGTGTGCCCCCTGCTGGGGATCTGGCCTGCAACCCAGGCATGTGCCCTGACTGGGAATTAAACTGGCAACCCTTTGGTTCGCAGGCCCATGCTCAAACCACTATTGTATTTTTTTTAGTCCATTCTGACTAAAACATTTCCTGAAGATAGGTGTTTATTCTCAGTCTGAATCAAACCTTAACTTCAAAGTGCATGGAAAAAGAAGTGAATTTTATTTAGGACAGTCCCAGTACATATTTTTTTCATTTATTCCTTCCCCCTTTGGCCTCACCCTCCATACACTCTCAATGTATGTTTCCTAAGGCGCATTTAGAATAAGATAATTAAACATTTTTCCAGCTTAAGTGAGATACAGTTGATGTAAGATTATATAAATTTAAGGTGCACAATGTGTTGATTTGAAACATGTATAAACTGCAAAATGATTACTAGCATAGTATTAGCTACCACTTCTATCATCACATAGATACTATTTCACTTTTTGTGGTGAGAGCATTTGAGAATTATTCTCCTAGCAACATTCAAACACACTCTGATCACCATGCTGCGTGCACACTAGGTGCTCAAACTGTTTGATGCTGTGACCAGGAGTTTGTGCCCTTTGAGCAGCCTTTCACCATTTCCCCCAACTCCAACCCCAGCCCCATCCTGAGAGCTGAACATTTTCATTTTAAGTCACTTTTTAGTTATAAAAACTCAGCCTATACTTTGAAATTACTCCCTTCTTATAAGAGACTTATTTAGTTCTTAGAAGAATGCTGAATTTGTATTTGTGATTGATAGGGAAATGGTGGTTAATTTTTTATCCACATGTATACATTTTTCAGAAGTAGACAATTACTATATACATATAAGCTATATGTATATATAGTGTGCATCTGTGTAATACCAAATATATAACATATATATACACACACACTCACATACATTTAGCTATATTTTCTCCATCCAATTATCTGTCTATCTACATAACATGAAGCATGGAGAACATGTGACAACAACAGAAATAAGAACTGGACCACTTTTTGCTTAACAATGAGGATAGGCTTCTAAAGATAAAACTGACTGAAAGAACACGAAACTATGATTTATACAGCAAACTATTTTCAGAAAAAACACATATACACAAAATAGTATGAAATGTACAAAAACATATATACTCAAAAAGCTATGTAGAAAATGCACTAGAATGACTATCTATGGCAGAGAAGTGGAGAGGTGGATGAGCATTAAAAGAATAAAAATAAATAAATTAACAGTAAAGAAGCCCACAAAAACCAAGGGGTGATGCAGGACCATGAGTGAAGATTTTGACTTACTCAATCCTCAGCTCCTTGGTGCGCATGTCTTCCCATGATGTGCAGTACATATGTTGTTTTGGTGAGCCTGCTCAGTCGCATTTAGGAAAAATGGCCCAAAAAGTTAGCTCTGGAATGGGGCTGTTTGAGAGATAGCCTATAGAGAGCTTGGAGAGTACATGCAAGATCAAGAAGCACTTCCACATTTAGAACAAAACTGAAGAAACTAGGTCTGTTGTAAGAGGATTGTTGCCATGGGGCCCACTGCAGTATTGGAATGAAGAAGTCCAAGCAAAGAAGTATACGATGGCTCCTAGACTCATCTTGTGGTAATCACTGTATATACTTATGAAACTCATGTTATTTCTAGAGGCAATGACTTTGCACTTCATTGTTAACAGTATGAAAACATAAGGATAGCACATGTATACATGTGTTAAAAAGAAAATTTAATTCTTGGGTAGATAAAGAAAAAACCATGAATCGTAAGGAGTAAGGAAAGATATTGTTAGAGATAAAGTTTCTGAGTTAGAGAAAAACTTGAAGGATAATGGGATAAAAAATTAAATGGAACATTGATATTTCTTTTGACTATGTAAAATCTCACATTCATAATAGCAACACATTTGTTTGAATATAATTTCATGTTTTAAAGTTTAAATTGTCAATAGATGCTATACTAGCATTATTGGAAACATTCATCAAATGCTTACATGCTTTGCTTCAAATTACCTATCCAATTTCAAATTATCTATTGAAATATTAAGTTATAGCATAATAGGTTAACAGAGAATATTAGTATATTTTAATAGTGCTAGAACAGCGAATTTCAAACTTTTTAATCTCATGGCGTATACAAACTAATTAAAATTTCATAGCACATGAAAAATATATTTTTTGCCAATCTGACAAAAAATAGGTGTAATTTTGGTTGATTTAAAAATATATTAATAGTAATTACCTATAACTTTGCTCTTAAAAAGTATACTTTTAAAAAGTAACTTTTTAAAAAATCAGGTGCCTATATTTGTATATAAGGTACCCAAAATTAACCAACCTGATATTACCTCATTACATGACATAAACAGTAAGATGCAACTTTATTATTTGACCAATATATGAGATCTGTCCAGAAAGTATCCAACCATGCAATATGAAAAATGTAGATATTTATTGAAGAAGATACATGACATCTTGCACATACAACAAAGATGCCTCTGTGTCCTTCAAAGTAGGCCCCTAGTGACCTCACACAGTTCTCCCAGTCTTTTCCACTGTTCAAAAAATCTGAAAAATCTTTTGTTGGAATTGCCATCAGCTGCCCCATCTATTTTCCTGAATCTCATCAATGGTCTAAAATTTTTTTCCCTTTCAAAGGTGATTTTAGTTTTGGGAAAAGCCAGAAATCTCAGGGAACCAAATCTGGTAGAGGGGCTCAGTCACCTGAGTGATTTGATGTTCTGTCAAAAAAACCTCTGCACTAGACATGATGCATGAGTGGGTGTGTTGTGATGAAGCTGCCAATGACCAGTGGACCTTAGCTGTGGCTGCTTTTATCATATTGCCTCTCACAACCAACAAAGAACATTGAAGTAGTACTTCTTAATTGTTTTCCTGGAAGGGGCATACTCATGTTGGATAATACCTTCCTAATCAAAGAATACTGTAAACATGGTTTTGATCCTGCTGCAACTTTGCTACACTTTCTTCAGGTGTGGAGAACCAGACGAATTCCATTGGGATGACTGATACACTAACCTTACCGTTATTTTTATTTCTGGATCATAGCTATATACTCATGATTCATCTCCAGTTATGACCTTCTTGAGGAAATCTGTTTCATTGGTAGTGATATGAATCAAGTCATGAGCAACTGCAGCATGATATTCCCTCTGTTCTGGTAGCAGAACCTGAGGAACAAATTTTGCCATGACACATTTCATGCCAAGATCCTGCATCAGAATCGCAGACACAGTAGTTTTTGGAACTCCAGGATCAGCTTCTAGTTCTCACATTATCAGTCACTGTTCTTCGTTGATTGCAGCCCATACATGTTCACCATTCTAGGTGTTCTGCTCATTGCAGGCCATCCAGAACATGGATTACTTTAAACAGATTCTTGAACATCTTTGAAACATTTATGCTACACTTTTATTTATGCTGCACTCATTGCATCATCCCTAAAAGCTTTCTGAATCATCCCAATAGTTTCCATGGAGCAATGTTCAAGTTTTATGCAAAATTAGATGCAGATTCATTGCTCTACTCACTCAGTCATTTTGAATGTGACGTCCACACAGTACACACGCTCACTCAATGGCATCTACCACCCCTACTGACTAGTACAGTGAAATCTTCATTGCTCACACATGTACATTCTACTCTAGTCTCCTTATCTGCCAGGTTACATTGATGTCATATAAACTATTCTTGTTATATTAACAGTGGCTGGATTTTTTTCCAGACATAGTTCAGGGCATGACATTTACACTGGATGGCTATTGTGTTGCTTGTTGTCAATTTTTTATTTGACAATTAAGGGAAAAGAGGTCAGTGGCCCTGAGTAAATAGTCAGGTATTACATGTTTCGATAAATTGTGAAGCATACAGGTTGAAAAATTGCTGCAATAGAACATAAATACTAATTTTGTAATTTTCCTGACAGAAGTGGTACTACTTGTATTGTATTAATTTTTTATTGGCTTCTAGAAAGAATTTACCTTAAATTCACATTTTGTGAATGTCTCAAATTCTATATTTCCTCAAGAGAAGAAAGTAGAAACAGAAAAATATATTATTTATTTCTACACTAAAACTAGAGAAATCCCATTACTATTTCTTTTGAAGATTTGCATTTGATGATAATACAATATTTTGTCAGACTTTATTAGTTAATATTTATTTAATAGAAATTATTTCCACATTTTACCTAAGATATAAGTGTATTTGAATCTGTTTATGTAATATAAGACTGAACAAAAAAGGAAATTAGTTATATTAAGAGAAATATTGTACCCAGTCTTTAAAATGTCACTTTGACAAAATATGTATGATTTATTTGCTTAGAATTTCAAGGTCTATATTGTTTGCATAATCATAATAAAATAATAATATATAATATTTATTGAACTCAAACACTTAGTACATTCTAGGACTTGTTCCAAGCAATTGGCCTGTATTAAATCATTGTTTAACCACTGTCCTAGAATGAAATTGAGGCACAGAGAACTGGAAATTTTGCCCAAGGTCAGAGCAAGAGTTAATGTGTGAACTGTGTTTCAAATATATGTTCTGGCTCCAGAATTCATGTTATCAATATCTTTAACCATTTACTATATTTCTTCCTCATTGTGTCAGTCTTGTCTCTTATCATTTGACAGGAAAAAACCTTTCTAAAATATTCTCATGCTACTCTAGTATATTTATTCAATTTTAACTTTACAACCCATCTACTCCTTAAATCTTTGTCACATATTCCTGTTACTGTGGTGTTTATATTGTCTTTCCTTATTTAATGCTTGTCCATTTTAATAGCTAGGCCAAAGTTCAAATTCTCTGATTTTTTCCTCCTGGTCCTACCAACCAGAGTGGATTCCTCCATTCCTCCTTCATCTAAAACTCATATATTGCCTCCTGTTTTGTCTTGTGGTTATGTACACGTATTTTTATTCCCAAATAATCTTACATTGTTTGATGACAGAGCCCATTTGTTTTTTATTTTTAATCGGAATATCCAGTATTATCTTTCAAAGTATAGTTCTTAAATGGATATAATAATAACAAATAGATAAGTGATTTAAATGGAAAAAAAAGAGCTCAAAAGCCATGAAGTGAATCAGTCTTGGAGAAGAAATCAAAGTGCTCACTTGTTGGGCTGTGCATTATCAGTTTTTCAGACCATTGGGACTATCTTATAAATAAATTCTAGTTGACAGTTAAGAAGTCATTTATTCAATGTGAGCAATGTACATTTTGCTTTATAAGATTCCAAATATAAGATGTAAGCATAAGGTATAATATTTTATTTCTTTATAAAATGATGAAAAATGTAAAGTGTTACTAGCAAAACTATGATTTTTAAATTTAGACAGCACATCTTGGTAGTACCTGTATTGCTCCCAAATATGTTTTTGCTTTCTTGACAATGGAAGCTATAAGTTTGTCTGCACACATAGATCATTTCACATTGCACATCTATAGAAGGTAATTAATAAATTAATATATTTCAGCTGAATGTGGAAAAACCCAGAATATATTAATGAATGGAAAAGTAACTAATGAATGATGAGGGAACTCCAAGAAATACCAAGAAAATATATATTCATTTAAATGTTGAAATTAGAAAAAAATATACTTTTTGTGGTTAGAGAACAAAGAAAGTTTACAGTTACTAAAAGGATTTTAGCTATTCCTGTTGACACAAATCATTATAGAAATGAAAACTGAGATAATATCGAGGCCAAGAATAATGCACTAAACAGGCAGATAAAAGTATGAACTTGGAGTTGAAGTTTAGTTATCAGATTGTGGTAGGAAAAAACTAGCATCATGAATTTTGAAAACTACACAAGGTGAGTAGGAAAGGAGGTCATCCTAAATAAATAACCTCTGAGGTTTTATTTCTGCATATGTTTGTTTATTCATTTTTCATCACTTATTTACAAGCACTATTTTTTAAAACCCATAGGGGAAATGTAAACATCTAAAATCAAAGGACTGGAGTGATCATTTTCCATACCTAGGTCAGGAATGGAGGAGTTAGAGGATGTATCCTGGTTTAGATTCAGAATTTTTGGCTTAGGAGTCAGGTTAGTGGATAGGAAGCCAGAATGAATTAGCTATAAAACCTTAATAAGGGCTCTACTTTAAAATGGAAGACAAAGTCATTCACTTCATAGTTTAAAAAAAAAAGAAAGAAAAGCCCATAAATGTAAGAAAATGAGATGAGGACTCTGTGTGGACAAGAGATTTCAGCTAAATTTTAGAAGAGAGCAGATGAAACAATTTCTGTTTCTGCTAATACTGAATAATAAAGTTCTATTTTAACACTTCCACTACAACAGTTAGTAACACATAAAATATATATTAAAGATCTTCTTAAAACTGTCCATGAACTGGTAAGACAGAAAAGCATATTTAGATTTTTTTGAAAATTAAAAAGAAAATGTAAAAATGGAAAGAGATGATGAAGAACTTTAAGCACTGATATTTAAAGGCATTTGCTAGGTGCTTTTAAATTCCTGCTTGAAGTGAGAAGTCTGATAGGACATCCCTTATAAACTAGTGTCTTTAATGTAAGCATGAGCTAGAGTATCCTCCATAATGTGAAACTTAAAACAATTATTATCATGAATATTAGCACTATATTAAAATATACTTTAAACTTTTTCCTAAGAAAATGTAGCCTAAAGTTCGCTTTTGTGCAGATATATTTATACAATATGGGTGATTTAAAATAAATCTCAGGTGAGAAATTTATATCAAAATGTTTCCATATATGAATTCCT